>NKZN01002032.1:0-26236 GCA_002374485.1 Metschnikowia santaceciliae
GATTGTCGACAAAGTTGTAAGAGACCATAGCAGCGTCTACTGGGGAGCAAGAGTTATTTGGGTCCTTGGGCAGCGGAGAGGCATTTTGATTGAGGAATCACACAATGCAAGTGTGGGGTGACAATACTAACATAGTGTACCACGTCAGGACAGATAAGAATGTGGCAGATTTAGTTACGAAAGGTTTGGATCATGAACGTTGGAACTCCAGAGTATTATAGGACACTACAGATGAATCAGAAGGTGTTTCATCTGAGGGGGAGTGTTGGAACATGAGGAACCAGTACATCTCTGGTGTACTGCATGTTCCATGTGACTGCATGTAAGCAGGACAGATGAAACAGTGATATGCAGGAACANGACATCTTTGTAGCTTGGATTTCCACCGAACTGGCGAATCTCCATACATTATAATGTCTCCCGTGAAAGAACGACATTTCTCATCAGTTTCAGAAGCAAAGCTGGCATCAGTATATCCCTTCACTTCAGGTGCATGATAACAATCAATTTCAAGTTTCGACATGGACATATAGATAAGTCCCAAAGCTGAAGTTGACCTAAGGTAACGAAGTACCTTCTTAGCTGCCCGCATATGTTTCTCCTTGGGATCTGCCAAGTGTCTCGAAAGTTTCAGAACAATGTGGTTTATATCGAAACGTACTGTGTTGGCAGCGTAAGGCAATTTTCCAGCAATTGATCTGTATTCTGTTTCATCACAAGAATTCTGATCATTTGGTTCCAGGACCTTATCGAATTTCTTTGAGTCCGCCGGAATCAGGTTTCCATGACGACTTGACAACCCATAGTTGGATAACAATGTTTCAATGTAATCTCCCAAGTGTAATTTTGGATAACAATGTTTCGATGTAATCTCCCAAGTGTAATTTTGGATAGCCATCTCCCACCATAATATTCCCGCCCAAGAATTTCTTGGCTTCTCCCAAATGTTTCATTTGAAAACAACTACTTAACAGTTCCTTTGTCCTTGACACGTCTTTCATTTTGTTTCCAAGAACCAACAAGTCATCAACATAGAGTGCAATAAGCGTTACCGATTTGTCATTTCGTTTGCTAGAAATGCACGTCTCATTGATTGCTCTTTTGAATCCCATTTTGCTTGAAGTAAGATTCTTCATGTACCTCATGGACGAAGGGTATGAAGGGTATGAAGCTCATGACATCGTCAAGCATTTTGAACTTTGTGTGAAGAGAGCAGCAGCTGCACTTCCTACCAAGGGAACATCAATCGTGCTAGTTGAGCTGTATCTTCTGGAGATGAAGCAAGCCATTGATACTGACGTGGCAAAGAAAAATGTTATGTCAGTCAGGAAGGTTGGCGAGAATTCCACGCAAGGAGGCACACCAAGGGATTTCTCATCTGTGATTTGCTACAATTGCGATGAAAAGGGACATTACCTGAGGGCCTGCACCAAGCCCAGAAAGAAAAAGGGTAGATATGTACCAAATGAACACACAATGCTGTATTTACCACGAAAGGTGGCATTTGTCTGGGATTCTGGTAGTGCAGTACATGTTGTGAATCGATTGGACTTCTTTCAGACCTTTGTCGAAAAGAAAGCGAACTTCACCGTCGCGAACAACACCTCCATGGAGTCCTCTGGCTGTGGTACAGTGTTATTACAAGTGGGGCAAGAAAAAGGAGAAGAGTCCACTGATATCTAGCTTAGAAGAGAATATAAGTGACCTAAAGATAAACACCGATACTCCATATTTGAGAGAATTATTAGAGGCCAATGTCATAACAATTCCAACTTACCAGAGAGTTGTTGAACGTTAGCATATACCAATTGGTATACAGGAACCGTTATATAGTTGGACTGCAATAACTCTCTCAAATGAGCGACTTGGCTAATCAGTTCTGTCATCTGTCTTGTAACTCTATTGCTATGTAAAGTAGTGAGTTCGTGATCTCTGTTTCACAATTGATACCGCTCAATACTGAGCAGAATCCTTGCTTTATATAATTATTCCTGGGGCCTCCCAAACGATCTCTCTCCTTCGTCAGACTCCCTCATCTATATTGTCTTCTCCAAACAATGCTCAGAGCTAGACGAGAGCTAGACAAGAGCTAGACAAGAGCTAGACGAGAGCTAGACAAGAGCTAGACAAGAGCTAGACGAGAGCTAGACAAGAGCTAGACAAGAGCTAGACGAGAGCTAGACGGGAGCCCATAGAGCCCTAGCTCTACCTTTGTCTCTTCTTCAACAATACCCAACATTGTTTCATCTGGATAGCATGGCATGAGCATGCAGTACCCGCACATGTACTAGTCTCAAGTTCATCAGTCACATGTCGCATGTTCCAACAAGAGTGTATGCACATCTTAATAACTCTAATCCAAACAAGAGGGGCTTGCTTTAAACCATAGAGGGATTTGTTGAGTTTCAGTACCATTTCTCTTTGGCACCCCTTTCTTTGGCACCCCTTTCTCTAAAAGGATATCGTGGCACGTGTTTCATATAGATTTCTCATCAAGGTCACCATTTAGAAACGCTGTCTTCACATCCATCTGGTGGATAAACATCTCATTGTGTAGCCATAGCAAGCAATATACGAAGACTCGTATATGAAAACTATCTAATTCTCGACGTTGTTTATATAAAATTACATACAAAGCAGGTCTCCAATAGAACGTAAAGTGGTCTCCAATAGAACGTAAAGTGGTCTCCAATAGAACGTAAAGTGGTCTCCAATAGAACGTAAAGTGGTCTCCAATAGAACGTAAAGTGGTGCCACCACGTTAAAGTTTGTTTATACTAACGAGCATTTATAGAATTGTGTATATATGAGATTGGACATTACATGAAAATATGTTGTTTATAATATTTGCTGTTACTGTCGCTAATGTTGCACTGGCATTGAATGTTGCACTGTCGCTAATGTTGCACTGGCATTGGATGTTGCACTGTCGCTAATGTTGCACTGGCATTGGATGTTGCACTGGCATTGAATGGAACAATTCTAGAAATTTACTCAAGAATTGTCTACCTCTGTGCAGTTCTGGTACCTTTCAAGTACCATTGAATGCCTTTTTTGGTTACAACAGAGGCAGTAAAACCGACCAAAGTAAATCGGATGGGTTGAAAGCTTTTAAGGACTTTAAGAACTGGTTGAAAAATGACTTTACCGACCGTTCTTCTTTTAGTTATAAGTCTAGTGGAATCAATGGCTATATGTGGGTTGGCACCATGATTCAAAACTCACATTTTTCCAATAGCGATGCGGTAAGGTTATACACGATGTATCGCTATCAATGGCTTCATTGGCATTAATATCCATCGACACACTTGCATCTGAGTTGTTTTTCTTCGCTTCCACTAACTCCACTGTCCGCAGACAAAGTCTTTGCACATGACGACCTTGAGGAGCTTTCATTTTGATGGGAAGGTGCCACTCACATTACCGGAAACTCATGCCGGGAACTCATGCCGAAGAAGGTTATGGTGAGACCTGGCGACCTTCTCGGCTAATACAACCACATTCAGAATTCAATGGTGCAATATATCAAAATCCACTTTGAGATATACTCCCACTGAAGTGACGAGTTGTTTGATATAATGTAGGTCCCCTGAGCTGGTGAGCTGTTTGATACAATGTAGGTCCCCTGAGCTGGCGAGCTGTTTGATACAATGTACCTCCCTCCACCTGTTGCTTCATCGTGACAAATAAATTCCACACGATTTCTTTTCTTAGGACGGGACATAGCAATAGCTTCTCATGCGTCTATTGCTGCTTGTCGCTTTGGTATCCTTCAGTACACTGGCTGCACTGGAACGTGGTTGTGCTTTAACTGGTTCGGTTCTTCTCAAGACTCACCAACTTTTTTCCTTGAGTGATTACCTTCAAGTACAATATTGGTGCCTTGGTACCTTATTTGTATCACCTGTCCCTCGGTACACTAGAGGCTATCGGTACCGGACCTCATCATACATCGTCTGTCGTTACCTCAGTCTAACGACCTCAGTACCTCATAAACCATCACACTGGTACTCACTGGATAGAGCATCCTGCATGGACGACACCCGAGGAATCTCCCCCAACTTCTCCAGAAGGTCCTGGCAATCCACAATTATCTCATGCAACCGTTCATCCTCATGCCAATTGGTGGGAAGACACAAGACCATCTGCGGGATCAAATCGGTTAAAATTGAGAGGAGTCTTGTTTTCTTCTCGAGCTTTTTATGTTCTCTTAGTAGCGTCCGCAGCCGTTTCGGGTCGGAATCACCACCAAATTGGTTCTGGAACGTGTTTTCCAAAGCCTGGAGATCCGCCGCTAGACTCCGAAGTCGGGTCACGTGCGGCGTCATTTGATCTTGAACAAGTTTTTGGATTTCAGACTCTTTCTCGGCCACATTACCCAATTGAGCTAAACTCCGCTCGTATTCCGGAATTAAGCGGTGAATATTGGCGGGATGGGCATTAAACGCCGATCCCAACTTCTTGATGTTGTTCAAAACGCTTAACTCTGCATTGGTTAAGGCCAGGTTCTCCTGGAATACCAGGCGGAGAAGTGGTAGTGCCGCAGCCAAAACGAGCCCGAGGTCATGTCGCTTGAAATCGGCCATTTGTCCGAGAAATTGCCCGATTTGGAAATTGCTTTTATTCCGGAAAACCGGCGTATCAAAGACCTCACTATACGTTTTAGATATGTGGTTCAGATCTTGTGCCACGAGCTCCTGGATCCGGTTCAAATAGACCAAATGGTCGAGCTTTTGGCTTAGCTCGGAAATGGCCGAAAAATAGCCTGTTTCGGGTAAAACGTTCTCGGTCCCGCGTGCGGTGTCCGGCCAAAGTTCGGGGATGCCAAACTCATGTTCTAGCCCCACCCAAAGCTCCTCACATGTCTCCGAAAGGGTAGGCCCAGCCATACTGTTTACCACGAAAACATGTCGCGTTTTATGGTGGTACTGCAGATAGGACACACCCCCAAAACATCCAGAAATCCAGAAATTAGAACCCAAAAAATCAGACAAGAAAAGGAATGTCTCGTTATAAATACTGTAATCGATTCTTATGGAAATCCACCAACAAAAAAATTCCGGGAAAGGTATATGAGGGTCGTGCGCGACTCATAAACATACCAAGACAGGCAGACATTCATTGTGGGGCGTATCTGATATATATAGTTAGTTATTGACATAATTACAATGGCAGAATATTATTTGATCATTAGTTAGACTAAATATTTTCCTTTGACATAATAAACTACTGTATGCAGGATATTCACATAGAATAGTCAAATAGTGAAGCTGGAGCATTGATGAGTAAATATTTCCATATTAAAATAGTACCTTGATTACATAACTAACCCGCAAATCCTAGCGTAACTCATAAATTTACTACTTAGCTTACAATTTAAGGTGCCTTGCATTAAAAGTAGCAGGCAAACCAATTAGAGCGGCCTGGGAGGATATCAATGAGCCATTACCACGTCAATTACGAGGATATGAGTCCTGAACAGTTGGTTGCATTGGCTCGTGATCGCCATCACAGAAAGTACCAGGTTTGAAAGTTCCGCACCAGACTTCAAAAAGAACTCGAGCTGGTTTCTGCTGTTGCAGAGGAAAGGCGTTCTAAGTTTGCCTTTGAAGATCGTGATTACAATTTCAGAGCCCCAGTTGCCCTTGAAAATTTGGCTGAGCCTGGCAAAATCAGAGCTGAGTTGGTGGAGAGACATCCATTTTTGAGACTGAATGAGCCACAGCCAAGGCCGCAGCCAAGGCAAATGCAAGCGGTGGGCATAAAGCAAAGTCCACCAAACCAAGTCAGAGAAACGGTGAGAGCTCCAGTCAAAGCTCCAGCTTCCAGAATCCCAGAAGTCTGAGCTCCAGTCTGAGCCCCAGTCTGAGCCCCAGAAGTCTGAGCGCCAGTCTGAGCGCCAGTCTGAATCCCAGAAGTCTGAGCCCCAGTCAAAGCCCCAGTCAAAGCTCAAACAGTTGAACAAGTCAGAGTTCCAATTCCAAGAACTCCATCAGTCAACATCCCAGTCAGAACCGCAGAAATCAAAGTTGCAGAAGTCAAAGTCCCAGGTTTTGAGCACACGGTCTCAACCAATTACACTTGCAAAATGCCCAGTCCGGATGTTTCTACTTTTCACCTACCCGTTGAGAATCCTTGGGAAAGTGACACGGAGAATCCCTGGGCAAATCATGTACCAGAAGCTCCCGTTTCAAAGGTTCAAGTTCAAGAAGCAGTTGCTGCTTCAAAGCCAGTCGCAGCTAAGCTGACACTTACTCCAAAGACCATCGCTTCAATGGTCTCAAATAAAGCAGAACCTGTTGCAAACCCTTCAATTGTCACAGAAGCTGAAATTGTCGCAAAGGCTGAAGTCGAGGCTGAAGTCGAGGCTGAGATCGAGGGTCATGGCGATCAAGTCATAGCCGAGATTGAAGAAGTCATGCCCAAGATTCCTCGGGCCAAAATCTATGTTGAAGCCAGCAAAGAAGATTCCAAGGCTTTAGTAACGTTCACCTCCGGGAAAAGCCAATCCGTAATAGCTAGCCGCAAAGCATACCAGGGTCGTGCGCGACACATAAAGAGACCATTGACTCCGCCATCTGGCAAAACAACAGCTGACCCAAAAAAGACCCATCAAACTCATAACCTCCACTTCATACTTAACCCAATCTCATTGAAATCCTGAAATTTCGATTCCCAAACCCATCTTTTTTTTTGCTCCATACAAAGTCTCCACATCCGTACACCCCAGCCCTCCTCATATTCTCAACCTCCACTACTCAGCTCACCCTACACCATGGACAAACAGAAGTATCTCGACATCGTGGCCACCGGTGTGTTCAGTAAATTCGGCCCCGACGCCTTGGATGCACTCCACGCAGAGGTGGCCCTTTTCCTCGCCCAAAATTCCGACACTTTGGACGCCTCCGAGCTCTTTGATATCTACGAGCTCCAGTTCTACGTACTGCTCCTTACGAACAGGGACATCGAGGCCAAATCGTACTTGGACCGATTCAACGACCAGTTTGCAGGTCACGGGTCATCACAGAAGATCATGATGCTTCGGCTGATGTACTATGAAGCAACGGGGGACCTGAAGGCGGCTATTGCCGCATTGGGTAATAATCCGGACGAGTTGCGGGCGTCACGGAGGTTGGCAACGTTTTCGCGTACGCGCGCCGATGGCTCCAAGAACTGGCCCGAATATGCTAAATCCTTGAATTACTACCTTAACCTTCAGCCGGCTGATGTACAGGCATGGGCCGAATTGGGCGATGTTTATGCCGAATTGGGGCACTACGATAAGGCTGTGTTTTGTTGGAAAGAGGTGCTTTTACATCGGCCGACTGCATATAACGCGTTCGCCAAGGTCGGTACTCTCCACTATACGATGCATCTCTACCTCTTGCTGAAAAAACCAGAAAAAAAGGAGGCTCTTTTGGAGGTGCTTGAGGCAGTGGACGGTGCACGTGACGCATTCCTTCGTGCTGTCGAAATTAGTGAGTCCTGCACAGAAGCATGGCTTGGCCTCTACTTGCTATCGAAGTCGGAGTTTCTCTCAAAGCTCTCCAAGAATCGAGCCTTGGGAACCTCGCCCCGTGTGATGGCCGTGTCACGTGACCTCGACTCTCTCCAACCTTTGGCCCAGAAAATGGTCATGAAGCACGACAATTTGGACGAATCGGCCTTCAATTCCCTTATCAGTTCCCAGAAAATCGAAGCCTAATCAAGGCAAATCTTCACACTCTATGTTTTCGTTTCTTTTTTCCCCCCGCTTCCCCGCTTTATTTTGGAAATTTCCAGCAACTCCCAAAATTCGACGCTACATTTAAAATTATGGACAAGTGTATTGACTATAAACATCAGAACGACATACTATAGAAGACTATGGAGTTGAGGCCATAGAATAGTATGCAGACTATGACTCACATTGAGTCTTAGTGCTTATCGCCACATTTGCAGGTATCTCCGCATTTGCAGACTTCACAGGTACAGGTAGATGGTTCTTGGTAGTTTTTCATTTTGATGGGGAACAAGAACATGGGGAAAGTGTCCATATTTATAGGGCAGCAGGGCGTGCAGGAGGCCTGACCTCTGCAATCAAGATAGCGCGGGTATGTGCAGGCGCACGTGCTTGTTGGCTACTTAGACGTACTTGCAGATGGACCGAAATTTGGCCAATTCCGACCCATTCAGGCCCATTCCCGCCCAATAAATTCATACACCAGTCCATGACACCAGTCCATGACACCATCTCCAAAATACTATTCCTTGAATGTACCTTTTATTCCACATTCAATTTTCACCAAAATCTTTCATCGTTCCCCGTTTCTTCTTTCAATGCAGGCCCAAAGCCAACGCCTTAGAACGCTAACTGGATGCAGTCTTTGAGACGCAACGCCTTAGAATGTTGGAAGGTGTGTGCAGTCCGAATTTCAGAAGAATTCTTGAGTCCCAAAATTAGCCAAGATGCTTTGGGTGGAATCTGAAACCATCGGTAGGTTTTTGAGTAGTGCAAGAAGAACAATAGATCAAAATGGTATGATTGAAATGTATGGAGTGCAAAAATGTGGTGCTGTATGCAGGCCTGCGATATAAGCGCGTGGAAAGATGTCACGTGACCATTATACGGATACAGTGTTTTTCAGAAGTATTCAAACCAGCGCGGCAAAACGATTCAAACCACACTGGTAAAATTAAACAAACCAATAGTTCAAAAAAATTTCGTCCACCCCTAACAAGTTGTTGTATGCAGGATGGCAGGGAAACAGGGTGCAGTTCAGTTCCACTCCGATTTTCTCCCTTGATTGGTACTGCAAGACGTTTGTCCCAAATGTAGTACCATATGAGGCAATCGTCCAGATTTCAGATTTCAGATTTCAGGATATTGAAATCTAATAAAAGTTGGTTTGAACCATTCTGTCATGCTGGTTTGAAACATTTTGAATTATTGACTTGCTTGATTTTGCTAAAGTGGTTTGAATCGTTTTGCCGTGCTGGTTTGAGTACTTTTGAAAAACACTGTACGAGAAATTGGACATTTCAGTTGAGCCAAACAACGTTTAGGTGGAAGTGCAGGATACTTCAGGCCAAGTGCAGGATACGTCAGGCCAAGTGCAGGTTAAACAAGGTTAATTCAGGCCAAGTGCAGGTTAAATAAGGTTAATTCAGGCCAAGTGCAGGTTAAATAAGGTTCATTGGGCTAATTTAGGCTAATTTAGGCTAAGTGCAGGCTAATTACACTTCTGGAACCACATGGAACATACCCTGCATTCATTCATCCAATACACGACAAGTCAGAAAGTAAGAATACAGGAAAGAAAGGAAAACAATAAACCACTAACAGTCTATACCCTGCAATATACACTCTGTTCCACTCTTTACTCTACTGCACTTCATTCTACACCCTACGCTTTATTCTACACCCTACACTTCATTCTACTCTACTACATTGCCAATGCTAACAATGGGAGCGACACTGGCACCGTGAACAGCCAATAGTTTTCCTCATATCCATCAAGCACAATGTTCGAAATTCTCCAGGTACGGCATGAAAACAGTATTCCACAGTCTTATCCCTTATAAGTTTCCAAAACGTTTATATCAAATGCTAATGTAGGTGGACTTAGCAGGTCATGCTTTCCGAAGACTACTACACCATCCTTGGTCAACAGTTTCTCCTTTTCGCCTTTGCCAATAAAGACAGCTCTTTTATCCAGAGGAGACTTGGGAATTTTAAACCTTAGGTACAAGAGAATATCAATTCCAGAAGCACTGTGAACAGCCAACAGTGGGACCATGAATAGTTAAAGTGGGACAAACACTGGACCAAATACTGGACCAAACACTGGACCAAATACTGGAACAAATACTGGACCAAATACTGGACCAAACACTGGAACAGTTACTGGACCAAATACTGGACCAAATACTGGAACAAACACTGGACCAAACACTGGACCAATTACTGGACCAAACACTGGACCAAATACTGGACCAAACACTGTTACGCTAGCCGTTGAAACCATGATAGGAGTCTATCCTGCCATCCAAAGTTGATAGGGCAGAAATTTGAATGAACCATCACCAGCAAAGTCACGAGATCTGTGTCTAAGAGATACACACACTTATACTGATTACTTCTTTGACGAAACCGTCTCCCAAAGAACACCTGCGGGCCATAGGCAATCCATAGAGGAGGGCAACTACATGGGCAACACTTACACGAGGTCCGAGCGTTTGTCATGTATTTTGATTACCGATAAGGAAGGTCACAATTGAAGGCCATATTTCGAGATGGACAATGGGAAGGTAAGGCTTGGTTTGGCTGGTCAAGATAGTATGTAATATACAGGACTGGTTGCTGATTAAAATTAAATTGTCTTGGTCTATTCACTGGCAGAGGGGTTAATCACAGGTCTCCTGGAGCCGCAATTGTCGACTACTCATCGGTATTTTTAGAACCTACGAAAGTCCATTAGTCAGCTACTCGCCTCCGAGTCTAACTACTCGTTTCTTTTGGTCGTTTCTTTTGGCACTGGATGTCCGGTTAGTCATCTCATGGCATTTCATCTCATCACCCTTTTTGTTACTTAAATAGCTCAAGTTCCCCTTCTGAGGAACCATCAACAAAAAAACAGAGTAAACAGAGTACCTGACATAAACCGGAATCTAACACTCTCTACCCTATAGTATACTCTAGCATGGCTGATAGAATGGTTGTGTTTTGTTTCAGGTAGGGAAGGGAAGTTGGTTAAAATTCCAGTACTTGGATACGAAAACGGTAACGTAAAGAATGTGAAGACATTGAAATATGTCAAACAGAAATTATCTCCTACTACTCTGTCTACTGTAGTGTACTTCTGTCCACTGCTGTCTACTATAGTGTACTTCTGTCCACTGCTGTCTACTATAGTGTACTTCTGTCCACTGCTGTATACTATAGTGTACTTCTGTCCACTGATCTGTCTACTGTAGTGTAATACTGTCCACTGCTGTCTACTATACTGTACTTCTGTCCACTGCTGTCTACTATACTGTACTTCTGTCCACTGCTGTCTACTATACTGTACTTCTGTCCACTGCTGTCTACTATACTGCACTTCTGTCCACTGCTGTCTACTATACTGTACTTCTGTCCACTGCTTACTGTACTGTATACTCTCCACTCTACTTTTCTACTTTGCTCTACTGTCAAGTATATTGTACACTCCTCTATTATCTAAGACATGGTTTCAAACTAGTGCCTGTTATGTTCTTTATAACGTATGTTGACTTAAACTCTTATATTCGTTGATGGTTCCTCGAGAAAGGAACCACAGTGGTTTATATAACTTTGAGAGAAACGTGGCATCGAAAAAGTCTCCACCAGAACAATGGGAAGCACTGTTCTGGAATATTCGAAAGGAGGCCTTGGATTCACGGCGTTGTTACAACAATCAAATGCCGTGTCACGGCATTCCTACTAGTCACGACTAGAATCAGACATCGTAGGCTCCAGATTGTATCTATAGGTAGTGTACTACCTATAGTGGAACTAACAGTGCCTATGAGAAGTGATATTAGAAGTGAATGGGTTCTGGCTGCATCGAATGAAGAATCTTGATTCTCATATATTTCGTTGACTACCTGCTCCAATCAACTAAAATAGATCAACAGCGATAGTCAAGGTTGTATGCCGGATCTTCTGACCCGGATATTCTGGTGGATGTTCTGGATGTTCTGGATGTTCTGGTGGATGTTTGAATAGGGTCTTCTCGTTTCACACACATATCAAAATATAAAGCTTGAGTATTGAATTAAGAGGTTCTATACTTATAGACTGGACATTAGAACTCACCCTTTTCGTGGATATCGGGTCTCTGCAACACATCCTCCAAAATACCAGCGGCAGCTGCAATCAACCCCAAGAACGGCCTGGATGGATCCAACACCTTGGAGCAGTACTCAGGATGGTACTGTGTGGCCACAAAGAACTTATGGTCCTTGAGCTCCACAATCTCCATTCTCTTTTCTGACTCGTCTTTGCCCACAAACCGCAAACCCTTCTCCTCGATCTTCTCAATAAGACGGGGGTTGACCTCGTACCGGTGTCTGTGTCTCTCCATCACCGACAGAGCACCTCCATATAACTGGCGTAACTTGGACCATTCGGAATCACTAGAAAACTTGGTGGAGTGGATTCCAAGCCTCATGGTACCTCCCAAGTTGACTTGGTCCACGTCCGGCATGTACACCACGGAAGCGGTCTTTTCATCGACCTCGGCATCGAACTCCATGGACGTGGACTTCTCCATCCCCAATTCACTCCGCACAAAGTCAATCACCGCAACCTGCAATCCCAAACAAACTCCCAAGTACGGCACATTGTTTGTTCTGGCGAAATGGGCTGCAGCAATCATACCTTCAATTCCTCTGGAGCCAAACCCTCCAGGAACCAAGATTCCGTCGGCCTGAGAAACCGAGTGCCATGCCTTATGGTAGCTAGCTAAGTCCAGCTCCTTTGTTTCGGCCTCCAAGTCCAGCGAATCCACCCACTCAATCTTCAACTTGCGGTAGCACCGCATGGACGAGTGCTCCAACGCCTTGATCACCGACAAGTACGAATCCTTCAAGTTGGTGTATTTCCCAACAAGCGCAATGGTCACGGACTCCACGGACTTATCGTGGGCCGAGGTGATGGTGTGCCATGACGTCATCAACTTTCCACCCTTAGATTTGGCGTCTTCCGAGAGAAGCAGCGGGTCCAAATCCAACTTGCGGGCCAAAAATGTCATCATCTTCTGGTCCTGCAACAACAATGGCACGTGATACGTCAGGTTAACATCCCGAATGGCAATCACCTGTTCAGGCCCCACGTGACAGAACATGCCGATCTTATGCACGGTAGCAACCTCAAGCTCCTCCTGGCACCGGCACGCAATCATATCCGGAGTCAAACCCAAAGAACGCAAATCCTTGATGGCAGCCTGAGTAGGCTTTGTTTTCTGCTCGCCATGGATCACCAATACCATGGAAACATGGATAAGCGCAAAGTTGGAAGCTCCAACACGGAACTGGAATTGTCTAAGCGCCTCCACGAAAGGAGCACTTTCAATGTCACCAACCGTACCACCCAACTCAATGATACAGATTTCCGGCTCCAAGCCCGATTCGTCCACAGGGATGCGCGCGACACGCTCGATCCAAGCCTGAATGGCATCCGTGATGTGAGGAACCACCTGCACGGTTTTCCCCAAATAGTCACCTTTTCTTTCCCGGGTGATCACGTGCGAGTAGATCTTACCTGTGGTGATGTTGTGGTCCTTGGTCAACGTGATGTTGAGGTACCGCTCATAGTTACCGAGGTCCAAATCCACCTCTCCTCCATCATTCAACACAAAGCACTCGCCGTGCTCCAAGGGAGACATGGTGCCTGCATCGATATTCATATAGGGGTCAATTTTGATGGACGTGACGCGGTAGCCTAGGGTTTTGAAGAGCAACCCAGTGGATGATGCCAACACTCCTTTTCCGATTCCGGAAATCACTCCTCCTGAAACAACAACGTACTTCATTACTTATTGGTTTGGAGTCTATTTCAGGTGTTTCAAATCTGTTTCAGGTCTGTTTCAGGTGTTCCAGTCTGTTTCAGGTCTGTTTCAGCTTGGTCGCAAAGTTCTCTCGAGTTCTCTCGAGTTCTAGTCACAACTTGAGGATCTTGAAGCAGCTAAGTGAGTAGACGTTTCACAGGGGAATGCCACAATTGTAAGGATTGGACGGATAGACGGGAGACCAAGGTTAGACGTAGCCCTCTAAGGTGATTAGCGGGAAGGAGGAAGCGAGAGGAGAAAATTTGCGATGAGCGCGAGCGCGAGCAAGCGCGTGCGCGCACTGCGATCTTTAGGACCGGGGCTCAACCGGTCCACCCCCGGAATAAATGTATACGAATTCAGACCGGAACTCAACCGGTCCACCCATGAAATCAATGTAATCCAGTTCATAATCGACGGCACATTCCTACTCAATGCACATATTTTTCTTATATACTCCAAGATGTACGGGAATATTTGGAAATATTATGGTGTACGGGTTTATTTTCATTTGGTGTACGGGTTTATCTAAGCTTGGTGTAAAGGTCTATTTTCTTTGTGGTGTACGGGTTTGTAAATATCAAAAAAAAAAGGAAGTTCTACGACTTTTACGGGCACAACAAATTACTTATCTGGTATGTTTGCCGTGGCTACTCTCCTCTCGCAGTGTCCGAGGAAGAACCTTCACAGCCATTGATCTCTGCCGCACGTATGCATGACCAGAGCAGAACCCGTAGTCATTTGGCAGCTACACGTCGGTCACAGTAACCGACTGTTAGTACATTCGGAATGGATAATTGATCAGGTGATTGGTATGGGAGTTAGTATCAGGTGACTATAGGTCAGGTGATAAGTGACACGTAGATATGACGTATCATCAGGAAATCCCCTAAGTATCACCTGACTATGTATATCACGTGACTGACCCATATCCAATCAATAAATAAATAAATCACTGGTTCCATGACACTTTATTGTGGTTGTCTCAATATGCAGTTCATCTTCAAATTCCTCTCCATCTTATCAGAGTGTTCACCGTTACCCTGCTACCCACAGTGGTTGGTTGTTCAAACAGTAGCAAAACTCCTGGATATTTAAGTCGTGCTCCACCACAACCCTGCCCACCAGCTGACACTGACATCCCTCATTTCCCAAAAAAAAAAGAAGAAAAAGAAATGGACGGTCAATTTTCGGTCGTTATTCTTTCCTTTCGAGAGAGTAGGTCTGAGTTCCTTTGATTCTAGTCAAAGAAATGATCAAAGAAATGATCAAAGAAATGAATCGGTCAAGAAATGAATCGGTCGCACTTGACTAAATGCGGAGTATATCGCAATTTGGAGGAACTCATCCCAAAAACGACAGACTCAAATATCAACAACAACTCTCCTCCCCTTCTAACTTTCCTAGGCAAGCTCCTACCACAGGAAATCTGTGTTTTGTAACCCCAAAACTCTTAGATCAATTCACTGGGTCACGAAATTTAGATTCCGAATGGTGTAGACTCAAATGCTTCACATTGGTTTTAGGGTTGTTGTATCAGTTGTCGCCTCGATTGAATGAGTATCATGTGACACTTGGAATTTATTCAGGCTGGGTTATTGGATGTTCCCTTGGTTTCAATATCGAATGGACACATTGATTTGGAGACATTGAATGGACGCATTGGCACTGGAAAAAATTATACCACGTGACCATTTCACTATTATTCAGTTCATTCAATTGACTCAACTTTTCTTCTTTTTCTTTTTTTTTTTCCTTTTCAGAAACTGCGACATATTTCTCAAGCATATGGGTCACACGAATATGCTTGTCAAAAATGGCAAAAAAATCAAGTAACTTGACCGATGTCCCCCACTCCGCATTGTTCACCGACTTAATCTCTCCAGTATCAGCCACATATGCTCTTGATTTGGCATACTCTAGGCCGTCTTTTAGGAAGTTATGGATTTGAGTCTGGATCTTTTCGACGTTTTGTTCCCTCTTTGTTCTCCGAAAGGGTCCTCTCCGTTGTGCCTCCACTTGGTTCACCAACAGCACCGGTTACACCCCAAACAAGACCAACCACATCATGGCCTCGCGAAGCAAAGTGTCAAATTTGGCATTGGCATCGATTGTTCGCTGCACTCAGTGTCATCCACAGAATTTAGTTCCTTCAAGAAATCATTCAATTGTAGTTGAATAATTCAATTGACCTAATTCACTTACCTCCAAACAATTGATACAGTCCGATTCGGTCCTCGGATCCTGATCCGTTCTTACTCTGCCATTGAAATCGGGTGAGTTCCGATTGGGTCTCGGAGCAGTATGCCTTGCGATTGAGTCACCGAAAGTGGATTGCTTCCGGCTTAGAGACAGGAAGTTCAGTGCTTCACTTGCCTCCTTGGAATGACTCCTTGGCTTGACTGTTTTGACTGTTCACTTGACATCAAAATTTTGAATCATGAATGTCACATTGAATCTTCTTCCCTGTGGATATAAAGCGCCAGCTTTAATTAGTCTCCAGTCTTGAATTGATGCCTTGTCTCAACATTTAGTTTCAACTCATAGTTTTGACCCAACACCAGCACATCTCTAGCCTTACCATTGTGGCCTCACCATTCTAGCCTCACCATTCTAGCCTCACCATTGTGGCCTCACCATTCTGGCCTCACCATTCTAGCCTCACCATTCTAGCCTTCAAACTGCCCCAGTGTCAATTCAACTTTGAGGTCGACTTATCACTAGTCAAAACCAAAACTTCACCACAACTTAGCTTCAGTAGGCTCCAGCCATCTCTAATTTTCATCTCCCACAATTGTTTCACAATTGCTTCACATCTGTTCATCTGTTTCATCTGTTCATCTATTCATTTGCTTCTTCGGCTTCAATTGCTCGCAATTTTAATTAAACTTAACACCACCAATTTCACCGTCCTCGCGTATAACCAGAGCACGCCCCTGCTTCCTCAACTCATCCAAAATCTTCTCAAAAAGTAACGAGTCGATATTCAAGAAATCAGCGCCAGCTGCCAGCTCCTCCAGTCTGGTCAATTCGTAAACCGTCAAAACTGCACCCTGTTGCCCCGTGGCCTCAATATACGCATACAAAAGCTCAGCCCACTCACTCAAAGTACGCCAGTACACTAGCACGCCCGCATCGGGAGTTTTGCCACTGATGTAACAACCTCGGCCCAATTTGTGCACCAAATGGTGGAGGATCTCCTTTTTGAAATCGGCAGCCACTGCCCGTTCGATGGCAGGGTTTTCAAAAAAGGGAGGAATAACCCCTTCTTTTTGCTGCTTCAAAATCGCCCCCAGCGGTAGAACACTATACACGCCATACGCCTGGCAATACTGGAGGATAAGCTTGCACCATTCTTCGAGCTGGTTCTGAAGGATGGTGGCGTTGCTTTGTTTGGTATAAAAGGGAGGAAATGAGTGAATGGGGGGGAAAGTATATACAGGAGGGCTAGAAATGGGGGTTTGTTGGACCTTAGGGGGTGAAGAGGGGTGGTATTCAGCCATGAACAGGGATGTGGGAGGAGGACGTGGGGTTATACCGCGGTCACGTGATCCAATCTAATTATTGTCACGTGGTAACTGTCACGGGGTATACTATCACGGGGTATACTATCACGGGGTATACTATCACGGGGTATACTTGGTGTCACCTTCACCACCACTCCTAATACCCCACTGCGATATTCAAAACAATATTAAATGAGGTTTACAATATGTCTTATTACTAAGGATTTGATTAGAAGTACTATGATGGGCGTGATACTGAGTTTGCAGCAATCAGAGTGGAGTCTCCAATGGCCATCATTGTACGAATTACTATGATGGCTGCCTTTGTTCTAATGGAGAGTTTTTCGAAGCCACATTTCTCTCAAAGTTATTTAAGCCGCTTCGGTTCCTCTCTTTGAGGACTCATCAACGAACATAGTTTTAGTTGGTCATACATGTATCGAAGAACATAACATTACAGGGTAGCACAATACTATAGATACTGTGGAGTACTGTGGAGTGACACTGTAGTACTGACATTATGCATGGGTATATAGATCATTTAAGACCTCTCAAATATATAATATTACCCACAAAGTAATACAAGACAAAGTATATGCAGGACGGGACGATTTACCATATATAATTCAATAGTAGTCATGTTTAAAAATGTCACTATGAAATTAATTTCTCCCATTAGACAGGAAAGACTCGTTAAATGCATGGAATGCAAAATATTATTTGCACTAAGTCAACTGAAGGACCTGAGTGGGCATTTAATGAAGATAATGGATGGTGGAGAACAATTTGTTAGTAAATATTTATATAGATAACTCATGTAGTAACAAATTCAATATATTACTATATTGTTCGGACTATACTTTATAATCATATGTCCCAAGTAGGGCATGGATCATGTTGTATTATTTATAGTCTGTGATACACATAGTGTTGACGCTTAATGCTTTGCGCCTGCAATTGTGGAAGGGTGATGCGTTTTCGGCCGTATTCAGAAAAGTACGTAGGTATTTCCTGCACACGCGCCTATTATCTATGCAATCAACGAACCTCAGCAACTTATCCAGCACTAACGGCGAAAAGCCGACTTATTTCTCCTTAGTGTAACCGGTTTCATGGCTGGGTCCATTTTGGTTCCATGGCTGGGTCGATGGCTGGGTCGATGGCTGGGTCCATTTCTGGGTCCATTTCTGGTTCCATTTCGGTTCCATTTCTGGTTCCATTTCTGGTTTCATGGCTGGGTCCATTTCTGGTTCCATTTCTGGTTCCATTTCTGGGTCCATTTCTGGTTCCATTTCGGTTCCATGGCTGGATCGATGGCTATTTAAGCAGGCCCCAACCCATGGTTCTCCCGCATAATGTTATTCAGCCAGGTGCTGCTTCTATTGCCTGTGGTGTGGGTCTTGATGGTGTCCCCAAATACACCAGTTTCATCAGTTGCAACTCCACCCAATGCAGCTTCTCACACCGCTCCTAAAACCATGGTTCCTGCCAAGCAAAAGGGCTTGACAATGGATTTTGATGTTTTGCATGGAGACTCCATGGAAGATGCCTCTGTACATAAAAAGGCCCGCGTTGCAAAGCGCTCCAGTGACTCTCCACTTAAGCTATGGAACCTGCAGACACATTACCTGGCGGTGCTTTATATTGGCTCCAATAAGGACAAGTGTAGAGTCTTGGTGGATACCGGCTCTCCGGATCTATGGGTCATGGGGAGACATGTCTCGTGTGAGAAAGAGGGTTTGTTAGATTCTTATAAACTCAAATTGGGGTCGTCGTGACAGATTTACTTATCCGCCCGCCCTGTCTTAATGACGCGGATTCCCCCTTTTTATAGGACAAGTCATATTGGCCTGTACAGTGTAAGAGCTTAACAGTAGCAGGACCTGTTAGTCTTATGATGGACGTCTTCCTTACATCCTATAGTTTATCATGGTATGTATTGAACCTAGAATAGACGAGGAACTCCCTGATTTATCCAAGGGAGGAAAACCTCACTGTTATATACACTGGTTGTATGCAACCCTGTATATACATGAAACATCTGCACGTTATATGCAAGTGTTACCCGACCGGGATACCTTGCATCTCAGTATCCTTGTGAAATCGTTTCCTAACATACAGTGGCTAATATGCAGGCCAGCATGGTTTGTCCTATAAAAAAGGCGAATCCGCGTCATTAAGACAGGGCAGATAAGTAAATCTGTCACGGCGACCCCAGGTTGAGTTTATGGAAATCTAACAAACGTTATCACCCTTCCACAATTGCAGGCGCAAAGCACTAAGCGCCAACACAGATGTCCCGCAAGTTTAGCAAAAACTCTTCACCCGTCTCGCAGCGTCTAAATACTTTGGTCTTGCAAGGTACAACTTACAAATCCCTGTATATCTATGCATATACTAAAACATAGGTTGAAAGGCTCAAACCATTAATCCGTTATGGTATTCGATGATTCTACATTTGATCAACTTAATATGAATTAATATTCTGGTCCAAATTACATCACAGATTGCCCTTATACTCATTTAGTTGGTTTCTTGCTGTGACTGTTGAGCTTTTGATATTCTTAGGCCCATAATTTATGCTACTGTTCTGTACTAGGAAGTCCGTGATATTCTGGTTACTCATGATGCCGCTCAACCAAGAGCGGGATTATTTACTACTCACTATTAAATTCGTGTTGTTGTTTCAGGTACTCTATTCTAGATTCTACTACTACTTGACTACCCTAGATCTTCTACCCTAGATCTACTACTACCTGACTACCCTAGATCTTCTACCCTAGATCTACTACTACCTGACTACCCTAGATCTTCTACCCTAGATCTACTACTACCTGACTACCCTAGATCTTCTACCCTAGATCTACTACTACCTGACTACCCTAGATCTTCTACCCTAGATCTACTACTACCTGACTACCCTAGATCTTCTACCCTAGATCTACTACTACCTGACTACCCTAGATCTTCTACCCTAGATCTACTACTACCTGACTACCCTAGATCTTCTACCCTAGATCTACTACTACCTGACTACCCTAGATCTTCTACCCTAGATCTACTACTACCTGACTACCCTAGATCTTCTACCCTAGATCTACTACTACCTGACTACCCTAGATCTTCTACCCTAGATCTACTACTACCTGACTACCCTAGATCTTCTACCCTAGATCTACTACTACCTGACTACCCTAGATCTTCTACCCTAGATCTACTACTACCTGACTACCCTAGATCTTCTACCCTAGATCTACTACTACCTGACTACCCTAGATCTTCTACCCTAGATCTACTACTACCTGACTACCCTAGATCTTCTACCCTAGATCTTCTACTCCCTGACTACCCTAGATCTTCTACCCTAGATCTTCTACTCTAGATCTTCTACCCTACAACGTAAAGTGGTAGGGTGACTTTGTTGTGCCTAATAAACACCACTACTCAAACCACTTCACTCTTCATAACAATAGACTAAGCTTATGTTTACTTACTCATATCAAAATATTGATTAGACCTGCCAAGTGTGTTCGGTTTAGTCTTCAAGGTCCTCCAAGTTCAAATGATTCGAGTCTTCCAGCTCGAAATCCTCTGGATCCACCTTTTTCAGGTACAGCTGATCCTCCAGATCAGGATTCTGGCCCGCTTCAGTTACAAAAACACTTCCATTCAATGGGTTTTGGTTCCAAGAGCTTTGGTTCACAAATACTGGCTTTCCGTCCGTTATTGGGAGATTCATGGGTACGGTTTCGGTGCTCTTGTCTACCGAGCCCAATTTCATATATAATGGGTCGATTTTCTCTGCTTCTGGCTTCTCATCAAGGTTGAAATCTTCATCCACAAGTTCTTCCCACTCCACCATTACCTCTTTCGTTGAATCTTTTTCAAAATCTCCTGAAATTTCGGAACTCACTACTTTATTCATCATGTCATTCATATAACCTTCATTCCCGTCAACAACAGGACTATTCCCCTTTTGTCCGTTCTTCTCCATTGAAGCTTTTTCCGGGGTTTTCTTGGGGGCGGCGTACCCACAAATGGCTTGTTTCCTGCATACCCACGCCATCTTCTGTAACCTTTTCGTAGAAATCAAGCCCTTGGGCTCTTTTCCCTCTGGAAAACACGGCCAGTAGCGTGGATCTGGCGCTACTCCACACACTATTTCATACACACATTCCCGGGGAATTTTGGTGAGGTCCTGGTCCCTGTAACTGCTGCAAAGGTAGCCTTCGTTGGAGAAACGTTCGTCGGGGTACAACTCAAGGTGCAGAGGTTCTTTGCCAAAGAAGAACTTGAAGGCATCGAAAGGCGCTCCAAGGGCTCCTGAAACGTACACGAAAAAGCACAAGAAAAATGTGTACGAGACTATCATGGATGGGCAAGAACTGGGTAAAAAATGGGCAAGAAATGGGCTTAAGATGACTAAAGTTGACGGGAAATCGACTTGAAATCGACTAAAATTGACTGGAAATGAACCGGAAATGGACTAGAATTGGGGACAAATGGGGTTTTATCTGAAATTGAAGCTAAAAATGGAATTCAAAGCTGAAAATAATGGATTTTGAAACTAATAATGGTAAAAATTGAATCTGGAAAACTGAAATCTGAATTTAAAGCTGAAAACCCCAAGAAACAAAAGTTGAAAACCGGAATTTGAAGCTGGAAAAGGAAAAAACAGGAATTTAAACTTAAAGCTGGAAAAATTGGAAACAATCGGGGTTTAAAGACGGAATTTCGGGATTTGAAGCTAAAAAATACTAGATTTCAGCCTGGAAAAATTGAAAAAAATTGGAAAAAATTGGAATTTCAAGCTGAAAATTGGAATAAATCAAGCTGAAAAACGGAATTGATTGAAATCTTGAATTTTTTTATCTGAAAACTGGGATTTGGTTTGAACACTTATATGGTTTGGGAAATAAATTGGAAATGCTCGTCTACAATGAGAAGTAGGAGCAGGAGTAACGGTTTTTTGGTAAGATAAAGGTAATGAAATATACAGAAACAGAAAAAATAATACAATAAACAGGATTTTTTTTTTTTCGGTTTCTTAAAATCGTTGTATGGTAAATTTCTGAAACAGTGTGCTGTGTGCAGGATAGAACAATAGAGTAGGAAGGGAGGGGGTTCAAGGTGCACATTGAAGCACCCGAGTAAACCGGAACACAGTGTTTAAGGAAAGCATGACTCGTATATTAAACAATATACTGTATATACTGTATATGGAAAGGAACATAAAATAGCAAGCGGCGGAGATGGGAGCTCAGTCAAGAGAAGCAAACAAGTGCTCAGTAAACATCAGTACCTCCACACTAATTAATATTGGTGGGTCTAGTATCGGGAGACATCTTTTTATGTCTTCCTTCAGGTTATAAATATATTTGGTGGTGTTATAAAATAGCGACACCAGAACCTTTTATATTGGGGGGTAAGTCTTCACACAACCACAACCACCTGAGCGACCACGGTCTTAGAGAAATAGCAGGTGGTGTTTTCTCATCACTGTGTGTCTGGGACTGTATATGGAGTAGTATAGTATATATTTATAGTATGAAATTACGGAACTGCACAGAGTAGTATTTATAGTATATATTTATAGTATGAAATTACGGAACTGCACAGAGTAGTATTTATAATACAGTGTTACAGTGTTTTTCAAAACTATTCAGACCGGCGCGGCAAAACGATTCAAACCACACAAGCAAAATTAAACAAACCAATACAGTGTTTTTCAAAACTATTCAAACCAACGCGCCAAAATGATTCGAACCAAGAAGACAAAATGATTCAAACCACACTAGCAAAATTAAGCAAACCAATCATTCAAAAAGTCTCATGCCCCTTGGCACAGTCTTTCAAACCAAATACAAGTTATTGTATACAGGATTCCAAGGAAACCAGTTCAGTTCCATCCGTTTTTCTCCCTTTATTGGTACTGCAAGACTCCCAAATGTAGTACATATGAAGCAATCCTGCAGTTTTAAGATTTCAGATTTAACATTTTAGATTTAACATTTCAGATTTAACATTTCAGATTTAACATTTCAGATTTAACATTTCAGAATACAGCGTTTTCTAAAAGTATTCAAACCAGCGCAACAAAATGTTTCGTAACCCTTCACAGTCTTTCAAACTGTTGGAAAATAGCACCGAATAAGAGCACGCACGGCGCTCTAGGCTTGCAGGCCACGTCTCTACTAGTTTCCCCGCCCGTGGTTGTCCTGACAACCGACAACCAACAACCAAGGGTCAGTGAAGGCCGACTCCCATATATATAATGAGGCCTTCGCTACACCTCTTATGAGTTAACGAATCGAACATCTCTACCTAGGGAGACATACCAAGATGCCTCTCAGATCCAGACCCACCAGATCTCCTTGTACTGACATTGAGGCTCGGCCCACGTCTGAAGTAAACACCTCAGCTCAAGTGTTCACTTATCTTGATGAAACAATGAGATCCGTATCTTATAGTCAAAAGAGATGTCTGGACCTTAAACCATGGTTACTCTAGGGGCCACCTGATTCCCCAGCATTCCTAGCTGAGCTGGAGTTAAAGAATCTACACAAACCAAATGGACAAGTTGTTGCATATAGGATAACAAGGAAACCAGTTCAGTTCCATCCGTTTTTCACCCTTGATTGGTACTGCAAGACTCCCAAATGTAGTACACATGAGGCAATCGTCCAGATTTAAGATTTCCGAATATTGAATTCTAATAAAAGTTGGTGTGAAACATTACGCCATTTGGTTTGAAAGACTGCGAAGGGGTACGAAACATTTTGTCGCGCTGGTTGAATACTTTTGAAAAACACTGTATTCGAAACGATTCTGACCAGCGCGACAAAACGATTCGGACCAAGAAGACAGAATGTTTCGGACCAAGACAGAATGTTTCGGACCACACTAGCAAAATTAAACAAACCACTAATCCACAAAGTTTCGTACGCCTTAGCACATCCTTTCAAACCAAAAGGTGCCATCAAAATTCTTCAAATTACTTTCCGTATATTCATACAAAAAATCGAAATAATCCAACCACCGCCTTATTTTTTCTTTTTTTCTTTTTTTCATCTTTTTCATCTTTTTTTGCTTTTTTTGCTTTTTTTAACATTTTTTAACATTTTTTAACATTTTTTTTTATCTATTTTTCCTTTTTTTTTAATAAATTTTTATCACTTTTCATCTTTTTTTAATAAATTTTTATCACTTTTCATCTTTTTTTATCACTTTTTATCTTTTTTTTTCTTTTTTTATCTATTTTTCATTTTCTCTTTTTTTTGGCTTTGACTTTTTGTTTTGTCGTAAAGTAACATAGCTTCTTAAAATCTAGAATAATTGACGCTCTAAGCAAGCCTTTACATACTCTCCAGCGTGCCTGCCGAACCCTTGATAACTTTGAGGACTTAGTTCTTTTGTAGACTGTCGAATTGCAGGAGTCAAATCTTCTTTCTTTTCTAACCTAGACTGCTTGACCTTGGACTTACAAACGGCCCAAAATTCCTCAATTGCATTCAAGCAAGGAGAGTAGGGCAAAAAGACAAGCTCTAAGTTGCTCTGGGCAACCAATAATTGGAGGTCACGGCGCTTGTGAATGGCAGCATTATCGAGAGCTAAGTACTTCAATTCACGGAGTTCATCAGAAGACTCTATCTGATCTATAAGTGATTTCACGAACGCGTAGAAATGGTTGGCAGTGAGACCTTTTGGCAGTGAGACCTTTTGGCAGTGAGACCTTTTGGCACTACTTCGGACTTAGACTCACCTGCGTCCAACTTCCTCTTCTTGTTTGATACATCCCTGAGCAGATATCGCTCCTATAAACGATCCATTTAATCCCCTGTTACAGGTACCTGTGTTATTGCCTCACCTACCGAGGACCAACCGTATTCTTTTTCAAAGTCTTAAGAAACAGTGAAGAAAAAAACAGCAGGAAAACAGGTAAAAGTAGTGGATACTGAGTAGTTGAGAAAAATCGAGAGTAGTTGAGAAAAATGAGAGAAGTCGAGTGTAGTAAAGAGTACCGAAGGAATGAGAGTGAGAGTAGATGTACACGATGACTATGACTATGACTATGACTATGACTATGACTATGACTAAGTGACGATCACTACTAGTATCTGGTAGCCTTGGGACTAGCATCTGGAGTAACACCGCGTGGGTTAGGATGCGCATCATATAGAGTAGTAATAGTAGGGAAGTATGGAAAAAGCAGGGACTAAAAAAGTGGGGTGTAGAAAAAGTAGAGACTAAAAAAGTGGGGTGTAGAAAAAGTAGAGACTAAAAGTATGATTAATAGTTAGAAATAGTAGGCATTGAGTTGCGAGAGTAGTGAGACTTTAGAGAGAGAGTAGTACAATAATTCAAATAGACTCTTGAGTCACTATAGAGAATTTAAAAAAGTTGAACCAAGTACCAGGTTGAACACTTTGAATAATTGAACTGAAACCATAACGGTCAAGTTCAAAGGATATAAGCACATCATGGTCAGATCTGAATCCGCCACAAAGAACCGTGACTCGCGATATACGATATGATTGTCCTATTTGTTAATGCTGAAAATAAAAATAGATGTAAAGACAGACCTTTTTTAATGCATAAAAGGAGAAGTCAATTCATTTTAAGAATCATCAACATTTATCCACGTTGTAAAATCTACAACACCCACAAGAATCCGTCATACATAACGATTGCGAACTTTGCTTTTGAAGTACAAAAAACAGTCTTTCTACTGTATATCAAAAAAAGACTCAATTTGGAAATACCAAGTAGTGAGATATTAATAGGATTGTAGTACAGATGTTTGGAGAAACTGTCAGAGACAATAGTAAAATTAGTGGAGAGCAGTTAGAGTAGTGCGAGTAGTGAGCACTGAGCAGTGAGCAGAGACTGAGAAGCAGTGAGCAGAGACAGTAATGAATAGAGAGTAATAGGTTTCTACTACAGAACAAGATTCTAAAAATTCTATAGATTTTGTTACAAAACTGTACCATAAATTTATTTCCCATCTAAATTCCCATCTAAATTCCCATAGACTTTCCCATAGAAATCATGTACTGATCATAGAATTAACTATGNCTATAGATTTTGTTACAAAACTGTACCATAAATTTATTTCCCATCTAAATTCCCATCTAAATTCCCATAGACTTTCCCATAGAAATCATGTACTGATCATAGAAT
>NKZN01002033.1:0-70318 GCA_002374485.1 Metschnikowia santaceciliae
CGCTCAAACGCGTCTATTCCACAGCAATTGCGACGCATATGGCTTCATTCGATAAAGATGAAACTTATTTTGACCGAACACACAAGGGCATTCGCTTCCAAGCTAACAAACAAGTCTAGGTCGACATGACCCTCCTAATCGGCTTTCCAGATGCTAGCAAGCCTCAGCACTCTATACTACAAACAGTAGCTGATCAAGCGAACGACAGTTCAGGCTTGGGGGACGTTTTTCAAAGATATAGCCTTCTAATCTCCAAAGTACACCGACATCGAGGCTGAGGGGGATGTTAGATCCACCATAGGCAGGGCCCTGCCTATGAAGGTATTATGAAGCCTCTCAGTCCGGTTGTTACAATGGCCATTGCAAACGCCGTGTCACGGCCATCTTTGTATGAAGTACTATGATGGTCCTTCCGAATATTCCAGAAGCAATACTTCCATTGTTCTGGTGGAGGATTTTTCGCTGCACGTTTCTCTCAAAGTATATAAGCCACTCCGGTTCCTCTCTTTGAGGAACCATCAACGAATATAAGAAGTTAGGCATAGATGTATTAAAGAACAGAACATATTAGGTGTGATATTTTTGGAATGTGATAGGCTTGATATAAGGGGGATGAAATTCAGTAAACCAAAACTAATTTTTGAAGGGTATAAGGGAATGATATGGGTAAGAGAAATGATGGTGCGGAAGATGAGATAAATGAAGACAATGAACATGAGTTAAAGCTGCAATTTCGGAGATATAGCTGCAATTACTGAGATATAGCTGCAATTACTGAGATATAGCTGCAATTTCTGAGATAAAGCAGTACATTCCTAAGATAAAGCAGAAAAAAAGCAGGGGGGTAGTGAAGTTAAAGGGGGAGTGGAAAGAGTGATCAAATGAGTTGTGATAATAGTGGAAATAATAGTGGTGGAATTAAAAGTGGTGGAATTAAGAGTGGTGGAATTAAGAGTGGTGGAATTAAGAGTGGTGGAAAGGGAGGGGGTAAGACTAAGAGTGATGATTTTATGGTGTGTGTGAATAGTGGTGGAATTATTGGTGGTGAGAATAGTGGTGGAATTATTGGTGGTGAGAATAGTGGTGGAATTATTGGTGGTGAGAATATGAGTGAAGAAACTACAAGGTGTGAGGACAGTGAGCATAATGAGCATAGTGAGAATAGTGGCGAAGTTAAGAGTGGTGAGAACAGTGAGAACAGTGAGCATAGCATTTATAGTTCGCGAGATCAATCTCTAGTTCGCGAGGAGGAACTTCTACCAAGTGAAGAAGAACTTATATTGCGTGAGGGAGGACATGATGAGGGACTCGGTGAGGGACTTACAGTGAGTGGGTCAGAACTTACAGTGAGTGGGTCAGAACTTACAGTGAGTGGGTCAGAACTTACAGTGAATGGGTCAGAACTTGGGACGGGGGCTTCGGTGCAGGCACTTGAAGTGGAGCAACTCCCAAAGTGACCCGTTTGCGGCACGCTCATGCGACCCGGGTGGTGTGGTTTGGAGAGCCACTCCCAGTGCGTGTGCTCGACGATATCGACGAGTTTTTAGAGCAAGGCGTGGACTTGATTCTCGTGGTGGGCACCTCGTGCTCTGTGTACCCTGCCAATAGCTACGTGGACTTGGTGCGGTTGCGGGGAGGCAGCGTGGCTGTGTTCAACACTGACATCGACGACAATGTGTTGCGACGAGAAGTGCCTAGGACATGGGGCTTTGAGGGTGATGCTGCTGATACTTTGCCAGGGCTTCTAAGAGGCGTCACCAACAAGCTTTCAAGACGGTCCAGAGCAGGTTCAGAGCAGGTCCTCAGCAGGTCCTCAGCAGGTTCAGAGCAGGTTCAGAGCAGGTTCAGAGCAGGTCCTCAGCAGGTCCTCAGCAGGTCCCTAACCCCATCACCATCTTTCCTATGCATTGACTAACCTGTCTTCTAACCTGTCTTCTAACCAAAAAAAAAAAAAACTTTTAATCAATCAAGCAGTACTGGGTTCATCCCTGGCAGACTGATCCAGCTGAACATCATGCACTTCAAAGAACTTGTGAGGGTGTGGCGTGCATCAGATGGCTATGGAATGGAGTGGTACAAGGACGCAATCTACCTGCGCATCATTGACCACGTCAATGGATGCATAGCAATGGTGGATTTTGAAAAGGCCTTCCACTCAGTGTCTCACGAATACATTGAGAGAGTCTTGGTCACACGAGGCTTTCCAAAAGGAATTAAGACTGCTATCTTGACTATCTTGACTAAGCAGATGGCTCGCATCTCCATTAACCGGACAAAGAGCTGACCATTTGCTCTTCGACAGGGTACGATGCAAGGCAATCCCTTTTCTCCCTTTTTGTTTGTGTTGGCCATTGAACCATTGCTTTGTAACCTGAACACCAAATTAGGAGGGTTCAGGATCTTCCATTAGGAGGGTTCAGGATCTTCCATAAGCTTGGTTTTGAGGTCTGGGCACGGGTCAGTGCATTTGCTGATGACTTGACTATCTTTATTGGGAGTGACGACGATGCTAGGAAAGCGGCGGCGATTCTTGAAGCGTTTGGACAAGTTCTGGAGTCTTCTGTGAATAAAAAGAAGTCCCTTTGTCTTAGACTTCGTCCGAGTTTGCCGACTCATCCCTATCTCAAGTTTCCTCAGTCAATTTATGAGGAGGCTGACATCAAATACCTTGGTTTCCCATTGCAACACCTAGATTGGGATAAAGAAATAGAGAAATTGGTGGGTTTACTCCATAGCACCAATATTAGGAGGCTAGCATTGACTCACAGGGCTCATGCCATCAACACATTTCTCTATTCGAAGCTTTATTACAGAGATCTTCATCAGCCGATGCCGTTACTGCTGATAAAAAGGCTCAAAACCTTGGTGGAGAACTTCTTTCCACGTTTGGGGGAAGATAAGATCTTTGCAAGGATTGAGAATGGCGGTTTTGGTGTCATTGATATCCAAATGCAATTGGAAGGTTTTAGAGCCGGTTTAATTCACAAGGTTTTGGTTGAGGACAACAACTGGTTCTTCACTCTCTTCAGGGCGAACATCCAGGTATCCTCTATACTTTATTTGAAGCACAAGCCATTTATTCAGAGCCTTCTCCGTGGAGAACAAGTCAAAATCTTCATGTGGTGGGCCTATTCGACGGACATTGAAGATTATTCTTGGTATAAGAAAGCTTACTTTCATGGAAAGATGTCTTCTATCCTGAAGGGTCTTCCAGATTATTCCAGAGAGTATTTGGTTCCTTACTTCCAAATTACCAGGACGATTCTAAGAGCTGAACAGTTCTCAGGTTCATCGGAACTTCAATGGGAAGAGTATGCAGGGCACCGAGGGGCCTATGTCTTACAACTGAAAAGGGACCTCATTCAGAGCGTCCAACAACCTTATAAGGACACTCCTCTGCGCTATAAAGACCGAATGTTTACTGACGCTCTTTTTAAGAGTCGAAGCAAGCAAACAAACGTCTATTATCATCATTTGGTGACCAGTGCTACCATCAAAGAACTTGTTGGCACCAGAGATTGGCCGAGATACTGGATGAAGTTTTCTTGATCATCATCCTTATGACTATGTTCAATTGTTTTATCTTGGAAATGATCTTCAACACATTTTTCCAACATCCAGTTGTCCACTTTGGGGTATTCCTTACTCTACTGCAATTTTGGACAAGGTTCGATCCATTTTCTTTGAATGTTCCATTGCTGCAGTCATTTGGGAAGAGTGCAAGATGTCAGGCACTCCTTCAATTCAATACGCTGTTGGAAACGCTGATTCTGATTTGAAAAGCTTGATCGCTACTACTATTATATCAAGACTCTCATCACTTATTGAAAACCAACAAAGCGACGGATTGATATTGAAGCACCTAATGCCTTGAGTCCATTGATGCCTGATTTAACCACAAGAACATTTCTTACTTCAAGACGTTTTATCGAAGACGCTTTTAACTCGACTTCAATCAAAAAGCGTTCATAGACGGAGGTCTCAAAACTCACTGCGCAAACTTCCATTTCTCTAAATTAAATTTGTGGGGCATGGTACAGACACTGCACGACTGTTGTGTGGGCATTGTTCACATTATTTTCTGCACAAGCCCCAGGCTTGACATCGTGGCTCTAGAGTGGAAATCACCAGTAAAAGAGCGGAAATCACCAGTAAAAGAGTGGAAATCACCAGTAAGAGAGTGGAAATCACCAGTAAGAGAGTGGAAATCACCAGTAAGAGAGTGGAAATCACCAGTAAGAGAGTGGAAATCACCAGTAAAAGAGTAGAGAAGGGAAGAAATCAGACACCAAAACCATTTTATATACTCCTCAGAAACACATCGCATGGCCGTATTCTTGTATCCATTCTTTCTTTTTCGTCTCTTTCCGGAGATTAAAGCACTCTCCGGCTTGGACCCACATCATGAAAGGCTCTTATGCAAACAGACCAGCACGCTTGAGGACCTCGAAGCCTTCAACTATCATTATCTGTCTGGGCAATACGTAGAATATAGACAGTCTCAATCACAGTAGAGAGAAGTTAGAAGCAGTGGACCAGTGGAGCAGTAGAACAGTAGAACAGTGGACCAGTAGAACAGTGGAACAGTGGAACAGTAGAACAGTAGAATAGTAGAACAGTAGAACAGTAGAACAGTAGAACAGTAGAACAGTAGAACAGTAGAACAGTAGAACAGTAGAACAGTAGGTAGATTAGTAGATTGGTTGAGGGTGGGGTTAAGGATGATGACAATTTTGACTGTCTGTACGTTTGACTTGACGTTTGCTTTCTATGCCAAAATCAAAATCAGACAAAGGTATTTCTTACTACTGACTACTGACTACTGACTACTGACTACTGACTACTGACTACTTACTTCTTACCACTGACCATTGACTACTTACTTCTTACCACTGACCATTGACTACTTACTTCTTACCACGGACTACACACTAAGGCTAGTCACCAGACACGTGCGATTGGCTGGACACTTGGTGCCAATTGATTAGCGTCTGGTGATCCTTAGAGAGACCGTGACACCGCACTCCTGACTCCGCACTCACTAAGACCAAGCCATTTTATCCACGACGCTTTTAAACTTGATTTCATTGAAAAGAGGTCATACACGGAGGTCTCAAAACTCACTGCGCGAACTTTCAATTCTAAACACTTCGGTGTTCTCTCTCGGAGTTTTTCCACTTCATATTGAACTTTTCTCCGACCCGTATTTATGGTCTTGTAGCCTATGAATAAACGTATATATAGCAGTACATTTCTGAGATAAAGCAGCAATTTCTGAGATAAATCTGCAGAATTCCAAGATAATCAGCAATTTCTGAGATAAAGCAGTAGACTTCCAAGATATATCAGCAGAATTCCAACATATATCAGCAGAATTCCAACATATATCAGCAGAATTCCAACATATATCAGCAGAATTCCAACATATATCAGCAGACTTCCAACATAAATGTGGGTACTGAAGATAAGATAAAAGATATTGCGAAGTGGGGCATCAAGTAGCATACGTTGTTGTGTTTGTTCATGGTTTAATTTCATCTTGTGGGACAGGAACTCCTATAATTGCAGATGTGTTATATTATTATTACTTGAGTAGGAGGAGCTCATACGTGAGATATTTTCCATGTAAGGATTTGACATTGTAAGGTCGGAAATTGAATACTCTGTGCGTTTTTGAAACCTCTGAGTTATCAACCTTTTAGGTATTGAGTTCGCATGCCCAGCTAATCAGGAACCGATGCTACTACGCCCCTTTTGGGTTCTGTCAACATACGGAGTCAAGGTACTTCGTACGTGAGTTGGATGCAGACCAGTACTGTGCTATGTGCAGGTTATTGTAAAGGTGAAAGGTTTCCACCCACCTCAAAACTCGTGCAGAACTTTGGTCTTGTAAGGCACAACTTAGGTGTCCCTGTATATTATTATGTACTAAAACATAAGCATCAGTTGAAAGGTTCACCGTTACTACACTCCTTCGGCTCACCGTTACTACACTCCTTCGGCTACCTTCCGGCAGGCTACTTAATGGCGGCCAATTCCCTCTTTCTGAGGAATTATCAACGAATATACTTTCGATTAGGTAATTTAGGTGCTTACAAGAATCTAACAGAAGGCCTTGTTTGATGTAGTAGAAAAAGGAAGGTGTAGCCGAGGTGTTTAATCCAAAAAATTGAATATCGCTAAGTCCGGGGAAACTGTAAACAAATCAAGAAACACTTTTTCTAGACCAACTATTCACGTACTTCCTGCCTAAATTGTCTATTACTTGCATCTTTTAGAGCCACCCTTTACATTTCCTGTATATTCGTGTTATTTCCTGCATATATATTGTGCATTTCCTGTATGTAACCACACACTCCACCGCATTCTGTTGAAACCAACCCAAGCCAGAAAACAATCCATAAGAAATTGTTTTGTTAATCGAAATTATGGGGCTTTGGGTCTTGGTTCTTGGGGTTCTCTTGTCGTGTCGTGCATACAGTCCGCGCGCTCTCTAATATACTTAAGGTTAGATTCTGCCGCTTACCACGTTTGTCCTTAGCATGTCTTCCCCCAGTCAAGCCCACGGCCAAGCCCGAAATCAGGGCCAAGCGAATGATGAAGCAGGTGGTTATGAGCCCTCCCCTAGGAATGATCATGTGCCCTGTGCAGGCAAAAACCATCTCCATCCCAACAACAAACCTGAAACCTATGGTCTCGAGCCCTGCGTCTTCCGCCAGGACCCTCTGCTTCCGTTCTTTCAGCGGCCCATGCTCAAACTCCCCGATATTGACTCCAATCTAAATATATCCAATCTCAGGATTTCAGAAAAAATAGATGGAAAGGCCACTCCGGCTCTTTCCCCGCATCTGGCTTTGTCCCCGCATCTGGCTCTCTCCTCGGATCTGACTCTCTCCCCTACACTCCAAATCTCCATCATGACTTATAACATGTTGGCGCAAGCATTGGCACGCAGATCGCAATTCCGGAATAGTGGACTGGCCCTCAAATGGGCCGGCCGGTCCAAAGCGCTTCTTGCTGAAATCAAATACTACAACCCGGACCTTCTCTGTGTGCAGGAACTCGACGAAGACCGGTGGTATTCGTATTGGAAACTAGAACTTCATAATCTTGGGTACACGGGCACGTTCCATGCGCACCTGACCAAGAAACACGGCGTGGCTATTATTCATAAGAGGGCGAAATTTGAATTCCAGTGTCTCCGATTGGTCGATTATGATACTATCGAGGGTCTTCCATGCACGACGAGGACCGGAAATGTGGCTCTTTTGGTGTACCTTACGTTTGCCCCCGGATTCTCTAACCCTCGGACAAAAAACGGCATTGTGGTCGGAACTACCCACACTTATTGGCATCCGTTCGGCACATATGAACGGTGCCGCCAAGCTCACATTCTCTTGCAAGAATTCCAGGCGTTTGAAGCTCTGCTCAAGCTAAATTATGATGGTCCTGCATATTACAACTTTATTGCCGGCGATTTCAACACAGACCCAGAGTTTCCTCCTTACCAGTTCCTTACCAATTCACTGGCGTTCCTAAATCCACAACTGCGTCGGACAGTATGCAGTGCACGTGACTACAATTTCTATTGTCCTGCACATACCGCCCAGGTGGCTCCCAAAATCTACTTTGCTTCCGAAGAAGCTCTTAGAGATTTCAACTTGTTGAGTGAATGGCGACAAAAAAACCTGATTAATGCTGTTTCTTTATACCTGATGGGTTATGTGCAGGTCCACCCGAAAAACTGCCAGCCCCACATTGGAGAGCCAAGTTTCTCCAACTGGTGTGACGATTTCGTGGCTTTGCTCGATTACATTTTCGTGTTTTGTAAGGAGCCGGTTCGGAGCCCTGCCCAGTTGCTTTCTCAATCGGGAATCAAGCTTTTGGAGTTGCTTCGTATGCCGGAACTTTCCGAAATGGGCCTTGGGCTTCCCCAACCAAACACCTACCCCTCTGATCATCTCTGCATGATAGCAAAGGTAGAATTGCTCTAGGATCCAGAATCTTAAGTAATTCATCCCAGGTAATTGTCATCCCAAGTCATCATCCCAAGTAATCATCCCAAGTAATCATCCCAAGTAATCATCCCAAGTAATCATCCCAAGTATTATAATCCTTAATATCAAAGGCTTAACATTTAAATAAAACCACTCGTTACCTTTCAACACAGTGGTGCCACAGTAGTGCCATGATGAGATCAGAAACCAAGATCACCATAATTACAGAACGTTTCACACCAGACATTGTAAATTTGATGCTTCTGTCACGTTGTCTCTGGGGTATCCTGTAGATGCTTTCCTGGCATAAATCACAAGCAATAGTAATGAAGCAATAAAGTGAAGCAATGAAATGAAGCAACGAATGAAGCAATGAATGAAGCAAGCGAAAGTCAAGGGCCAGACATTTTCAATCTAAACCTTGACTGAGAAAAATCACCGACGAGTTCCATACCATAAAGGCATGATCAGAATGTTTCTCGATTTCTCCGAAACCGTCGTAATCCCGTGTTATAAGTAAACTCACTTCTTCTTGATGCACTGCATGTTGTGTCTCCGACTCCTTGTCACATAACATTCTGCTGGAGAACGCATTGATGGATTTCCTGGATTATATCCATCACACATTTGCTCTGTGCAATTATTGCGTCATTAGCTTGTAGTCAGTTCGAATCGTAGAGGAGCCGGAACATTCCTCACACTAGCCATCATAAATTCGATATCCAAGAACCAAAGGAAGTAGTTGAACCATGTCATCATAGATCAGGTAGAAAACAACAACCACTTCTAGTGGGAAGACCACTAGTTGATATCATGTCACCACTTCTCGCGTGACCACTAGTTGATATCATGACATGTAGAGTCGTTGATGTCCATGGAATCATACTTAAGTAGTGAATCCATATCAATGTGATAAGGCTTCATCAACTGTAGGCTGAATCTTCATAGATGCTTCATCGTCTTCCACAAGCTGAACCCATAGATTTCCCAGATTCTTCATCAATGGAAGAAATAGTTGAATCTCCATAATAAACATCAACCTATTTAGAATGTGTATGTTTTCATCAGCTTCTTTGAGTATCCTGTCATCAACAGTAGATTGTTTTTTTATAAAATGCAGAGCATAATCGAATATCTTGTCATCAATTGTAGAACGTGGGGAATGTCCTAGGAATTGTCATCTTGACAAATTGAACCCAGATCAATTGTAGAATAAGCTGGACAATGTGAAGTAGTTGAATATCCAATCAATTGTAGATCACTTAAATATTCATATCAATTGTAGAACTGATACCATCGCATTTGTAGATCATGGTCGATTCCATGTAAGTGAGTTGATATCCATCTTTTTCTCCATTGTAAATCTTGGCCATATTCCATGACCAAATGTAAATCAGTTAGTCGAATTCAACTAATTGAGTCCCAGATCTCCAAATTCATAGTCTGCCCTTTCCGGCTCGGTCTCTTCCCAACTGGTACTTGTCCTCTGTTCGTCGCCATTTCTCGTCCTCTTGAACCAGAGAACGCCCTCCTTAAATATAGATCATATAAATCAAACCGAATAGTTATGATCTCCCTGAAGAACACTATCGCCATTTTATCCTTTCCAAAAGCAGCTCAAAAGACTTGTTGTTGTATGTGCTAACTGATTGAGTAAGTTTTTCTTTAGAACTGGCACGTGTTCTCCAGCATGTTCTCTAGTATGTGTTTGAACATGGCATAAATAATGATTTCAACCGGTGGAGCTTCCGAAAAGCAACCTTAATGTCAGACTTTTCTCTTCGAGTTACAACTTTAAGTATCCGGCTGTTCCTTGTAAAGTTGGTTAGCAATGGCTGTAGATCTGATATATGCACCTTGTCATTTTAGAGCCAATAAAATTTCTCAATTGTAGAAGTAGTAACCGTCTTAGGAAAGTCTAAGCAGCTTTCCAGCTTCCATGACGAAGTTTCTGATCAGCAAAAAATTTCAACAATAAAAGAGTCACTTCTTGATCGTAACCTCTTGGACAAGTGTCCATTATACCCGGGATTTCAGTGTCACTCGCTGCTTGCGTGAGTATCCAATAGATCATCAATAAAATTGGTTAATATCCAGAAAATCGAATTAGATCGAGTAAAAAGTATGACCCAATTTCATGTTTATGACCTTAACATGGTGTGGATCAAATCCTCAAGTGAACCGTAGTCCTTGCGGTTGATGAGATCGAATTCGTTGCTGAAAAGAACGTAATGCTTCAAACTGGTGTTAAGATGGCTCTGCAAGCCCAACTCGGAGATTTCATGAAAATGGTGACAGTAGATATGTGCATATATCCGTAAGAGCCGCTTGAAGATGGTCTTGACCAAATTGGGAAACTGTTGGGGAAAAGGGGCCCCGATCTTGGATGGGAATATGTTATCGTTGTCGAAAAAGTTCTGGATCCAGTTCATAAGGTTCTCCACGTACTCACATGCTGGAAGCGACACGGGTTTCTTCATGGCCCCTCCGCTACCCGAAGCAGTCGTGTCCTGCCACAAGTACTCGTACTCTTCAGTTGCAATCATTCGGGGACACGTTTGCGGCAGGCAAAACTCCGTGATGGTTCCGTATAGCATATTGATCTGGTTGTAGAAATCCACCACGTGCACGGCCAACCACTCGTTGATATCCTCGCCTTTGGGGAGTTTCACTGCATCGATCAACGCGTTATCGGACCCCAAGGTCTGCTCAGCATAGCTCCGTATATCTTTGTGGGACGTGACACTCTGCACATTGCCGTTTTTATGGATGGTGGGGTAAATGTCGGGGTTCTGGGCCTGGGGGTGGTTGTTTTTGGGGGAGAAAAGCTGGTCCTTGGGCAACGGAGGAAAAGCCAGCGCAGCCCCGTTTTGCGGCGTAGACTCCGTTGCTCCAGGCTTCATCTTGAAACCGCGCGTGGTGCGCAAGCTGTGGGTATTGAAGTTTTGAAAGAAGGACATCTCCGTGGGTTGGGAGTTGCTGTTGACGCGTGGAAGAGAAGTGATGGTAGATATCACCAGTGTTTACAAAATTCCGCATCGGGTCAAATTGCGACATTCCTGCATACAAACCCACCTGGAGCCGCAGTAAAGGGTCCTCTCCCTATCACTCCATTCAACACATCACTCCCCAGATAGACCGTTGATGACTCTCCATGATCTTCGATAATCCGGAATTTGGAGTCAGAAGTATGGAATCCTAGGAACAGCCGTTGGTAATAATTTGGACTGTATATTTAACTGCACACCTGCACACTTGGGGTTCGGGTTGTTCGATCCAAAAATGCCAATCATTTAGAAGAGATCTTGGAATACTTTTCAGATACTTGAACCGTTTCATTTGGGCATTCCATCTTGGAAATTTTTCGGAACTTTCCATTTCTGGACCTTTCTTCCTGACCCATTTTTCTTCTGATCTCGTGATTCTATCATGAGTTCTTCTCCCTAAGAATGCTCAAACTCCCCCTTTAAAACCCTCATGTCGTAGGCTGTAGACTTGATGGAGATCCGATTACTTTTCTTTTGCAGAACCATGTATTTCCTGCATGCAACGGCCCGGTGGTACTTCATATCACACTCTTTCATCACATTCAACGTGTTAAACTCGTAGAGAATGGCGTTTTGGAATTTCCGGAGCACTAGCTCCAACACTTGATGACGATCGGGGGCCAGCAGGTTATCCAAAGGTGTTCCGAAAATGGCAACTGTTCGGAGACTGGTAGCATAGTTGATGCGAAAAAGACGGCGGCCGAAATAGGAAAAAACGAAAGGGTATTTGAACTCCATATTGATCAAAAATGATGTCATGAGATATTGGAGTTTGTCAAAGAGATCTTCGGCCATGACTGAGGAATTGGGGCTCCAGTACTCGAAATCGAGACGGATTTCCTTTAAATACTGCAAATTCTCCACGTGTTTCATATCGTCCAATATGGGATTGAACAAATCACACTTGAGGATGAGCAGCTGCTCAAAATTTGACACCTCCGGCGATTTGGATAGGGTGTACATGAGCTCTGGCCAGATCAACGACTCCCGAAGCAGGCCTGCAAACATGCGGAAGAATTCCGAGTCCTGGGCCTTTTTTCTTCCATTCACCGATAACGTCACCGATAACTGGAGTTAGTAGGTTCATGGATAGAAGTGTGTAACATACCTTCAATGCAGAATCTGGAATTACGAAGCTTGATTCTGGAGTTGGCGGACTTTCATTTTTGACTTGGGATTCACCTACGTCACTTTTTTGTGAATATTCTGTCTCAAGATCACTTTCTTCTTTAAGATCCTTTTCTAGAGATTCCGTTTTAACATCAATGGCTTGGGAAAAATGGAGATCCTCTTTGACTTGGGATCCAAGTTTGTTTTTTGTCTGGGAATAAAGACCCTCGTCTTGGAGTTGGTCACTCTTCAGTTGAGAATATTCAGTCTCAAGGTCACTTTCAGGGTTTTCATTAAAATTTCCAAACAATTCATCTTCTTTCTTTATAACAATTCCTGGATTTTCAAAACTAGAACAAGCATGTTCAGTCTTTTCCCCGTATTTTTGAGCTGGCTTCAATCGCTTTTTCTTGATACCACTGGACTCGTTTTCAGAATCATTATCAGAACTCTCAATTACATAACCTTGGTATTTTGAAACCTCTGTGAGTCCATTATGGTCAGGCCCAACGTCCATGTCTGAAATTCTGAAGTAGTCGACTCCATGAATCTCATCAGGAGTTAAATCTACATGGGAAGCTTTCTCTTCTGTAATCTGATTAACGTCAAAACCGTCAACCTCAATGATTTCAATTGGAGTACTTGGGATATCCATATTCACAGCTCCTTTATTCTGTTGACAACCAGGACTTTCATCTTCACCCATTTCTTCTCGGGCATTGTATAGATTGCAGTTCACCTCTATAACATGTGATCCATCTTCAATTTCATTAAATCCATCATTCTCTTCCTTTTTCTCTGGACTTTTTGATGTTTCTAGCCGATTCTGATTATCCTCTAGAAAGAGGGGTGCACTCTCTGGAGTCCTCTCATGCACTAGAAACTTTTTAGGCTCTTTGTTGTATTCCTTACGCTCTTCGTTGTATTCCGTAGGTTCTTCGTTGTAATAGTTAGGCTCCTTGGACTCCTCCTGAATCTCCTGAATCTCCTCGGTCTCCTCGGTCTCCATGTTCTCCTTAGCCTCATTAGTCTCCCTAGACTCAGTCTCCCTAGACTCCTTGGACTCTGAACCCTCTGGAGTCTTCTCTTTCACTGAACCTGAACCTTCACATTTTTCAGTCTCCTTTTTCAACCCAACATTTGGTTTAAGGATGACGGAATACTCGAGCCCGAAAACCTCCGGGCCGTGCTGTAAAAGTAGCTTGTTGGCCATGGTGGGGAGAGTGCGGATTGCAACCATTTATATAGTGCATGCCCCCTGAACCTGAAACGTGGTTTCAAACATGAAACACGGAGCTGCATCAATACATGAAACTGCATAAGCTACACAAAAACAACCTGAAACTGCATGATTCATGGGATAAGACTGAAACTGCATCTGTCTATAATTTGAAACATAATTGCAGCCTCAACACAATGTACAGTAATAGTTACATCACGTGATAACCTCAGGATAATCCACGTGATACATCTCTTCCTCACGTGACACATCAACATACACACTACACTTCCTAACCAACATGAGCTTGATCCGAAGTGGAATCGGACCCCGGCTTATGGTGAGTCATCCGCCCTTGCATCTTACCAAAGAAAGTCTCCTTGGGCTCCTGCAGAGAGAGCAGCTCTTGTGTGTATATAAGCACCTCTTCAAGCTTCGTCACTTCCTTGGCGACACCTCTACACAGTACGCCAGCTACTGCAACCTTCTCCGGCGCAAATTCCGGTACTCGGATATCCACTTACGGCGGCGCAAGTTCTTAGGCCTCTCTGACGTCATTTCCCCGGATCTCTTAGCCCTCCGATTGGCCAATACATATGCCTTCATCTTCAACGCACTGTGTGCAGTCCACATCCCGTCCAAAACCGTCTTTTTTTACGAGGATATGAAACAGCAGGCACAGGAACGTATGGAGACTAATGTGGTCAAAACAATTCTTCGAATGGAGCACGAGTGTCCTGCAGAGATCAAGTATGACCGCCTGCTCAAATGGGTGGAGGAAACCCGGGAGTTCTTGGAAAGGGCAGGTGATAGCGAGAGAGTGACTGATGAGATGAAACAGTTTGGAGCCCTGAAAAGACTTAATTTCATTGGTTATTTTCAATATGAACATACGCTTATGTGTGCCAATGAAACCAGTCAAATGTGTGTATGATATATGCAGGATGTGCTCTTGGAGATAGAATTAGAGGACAATGACCTTCATATAGAATAATTTGGTCTTCAAGGTACCAGAAATGGTGAGAATATTGTTTAAAATGAGCCCAAATGGTGATAAATGGTCTGAAAGTGCCAGAAATTGCGGAAATGGGGCGATAATTGGGCATAAATGGTCATAAAATGGTGATAAATCAATTTAGAAGTGTCTGAAATGGTCTGAAAAGTATCAGAAATGGTTATAATGGTCTGAAATTGACACAAAGGTACCAAAAATGGTGATAATATGGTCTGAATGGTCTGAAAAGCATGATTGACTGACATAAAAGTACCTGAAGTGACGATAATGTGGTCTTAAGTGGTCTAAAATGGTTATTTTATTACTAGAAGTGGTGATATAAATTGATATACAAGTGCTAAGAATGGTGATAATGAGGTCGAAATGGTCGAAATGGTCGAAATGGTCGAAATGGTCGAAATAGGATGATAAATGTATATAGAAATGGTAAGAATATTGTCTGAAATAGTCAAAATGGTGGAAATGGGGAGATAATTGGACATAAAAGTGCCAGTATTGGTGAGAATATTGTCTATAATGGTCAGAAATGGACCGAAAAACGACATAAATGGACATAACAGAACTTGACATGGCGATATGGTGGTCAAAATGGTCAAAATGGTCATTTTACTACCCGACGTAGTGGTGTATGAACTTGAAGATAATAGTAGAGTAGAGGCTAATATAATTAAGGAGTTGTTAGATCTACAATAGGTAGTGCTCTGCTATTTCAGTATTTTGAGCCTACACCGTCTGATCCTAACAATGACCAATTCATAAGGCTGCTCCTCTGTCATCATTGTACAAGGCACCAAGATGGAATGTGAAGAGTTAGTAGTGAATATTTAATAGTGTAGTAGTAGAGTAGTAGTACTTGGTGGTGTTTTTTGGAAAGACTCGGGTCATTTCTTGGGCCACCTCGGAGCACGTATGAGTAATCAACTTTCCTAAGAATTTAACTACTGCATAATGGTTGTTTAATAAGGCCAGAATCATCTACCACCCAAAGAGACTATAGGCCATACCATAGGCCATACCATAGGCCATACCATAGGCCATACCATAGGCCATACCATAGACCTTAGATCAAGACCATGACCATGACCATGACCGTAGACCAAATCCATAGACCATACAAGAAAGTAGTTTTTTGCCTCCACCAGAATGCATGAAGATAAAAATATTGGACTAAACTTAAAAAAGAATTTCAATATGTAGATGCAGTTGTTGGTGTGGATGGTGTGGATGGTGTGGATGACTGTCTTGTGTGGATGAGTGCCTTGTGTGGATGAGTGCCTTGTGTGGATGAGTGCCTTGTGTGGATGAGTGCCTTGTGTGGATGAGTGCCTTGGTGACTTCTTACTGACTACTTCCTTATGAGCACCATAATAATTCCGACCAACCACTCATAATCATCCGCCTGACTAGCCCATGAATATCCTTTGAATTAGAAAGAAAAAGACCACTCACGAATAACCCAATCACTTACTTTAACATATGTTTTAGTATATATTAATTGTAGACGTGTTAACGCCAGATCCGCAACGACAGTTGCGGCACCAGGAGGACCAGTGAGCAACCATGGAGTAACGTCCAGTGATTGACTAACACTATAAGACACTGATCATTGAAGTGTTACCAATACGAGATCTTTTGGTGGGTCTGGTTCTTGGAGCAACTTGGTACAGTGTTATTCGAAACGATTCAGACAACGATTCAGACAAAACGATTCAGACAAAACGATTCAGACAAAACGATTCAGACAAAACGATTCAGACAAAACGATTCAGACCTACGCGACAGAATGGTTCAAACCAGCGCGACAAAATGGTTCAAACCAACTTTTATTAGAATTCAATATTCTGTAATCTGAAATCTGGAGGATTGCCTCTTATATACTACATTTGGGAGTCTTGCAATACCAATCAAGGGTGAAATACGGACGGAACTGAACTGGTTTCATTATTATCCTCTATACAACAACTTTTCCATTTGGTTTGAAAGATTGTGCGAAGGGGTACGAAACATTTTGTCGCGCTAGTTTGAATCATTTTGTCGCGCTGGTCTGAATCGATTCGAATAACACTGTAGCGTAGTGTAGTGTAGTGTATAGTGCTTTTCAAAAGTATTCAAACCAGTGCGACAAAATGCTTCGAACCAAGAATACAGAATGGTTCAAACCAACGCGGCAAAACGATTCAAACCACACTAGCAAAATTAAACAAACCAATATACATAACCCCTAACAAGTTGTTGTATACAGGATAACAAGGAAACCAGTTCAGTTCCGTCCGTTTTTTTTTCATTCTTGATTAGTATTGCAAGACCTCTGTCCCAAATGTAGTACCATATGAGGCAATCGTCCAGATTTAAGATTTCAGAATATTGAATTCTAATGAAAGTTGGTGTGAAACATTACACCATTTGGTTTGAAAGACTGTGCGAAGGGGAACGAAACATTTTGTTGCACTAGTTTGAATCATTTTGTCGCGTTGGTCTGAATCGTTTCGAATAACACTGTATAGGGAGTGTTGGAAAACACTATACAACATACTACGAGGTTGGAACGCGCGACATATGACTGATGAACTTAAGAGACCAGTACATGTGCGGGTACTGCATGTTCATGCCAAGCAATACAGATGAAACGATGTTGGGTATTGGTGAAGAAGAGACAAAGGTAGAGCTAGGGCTCTATGGGCTTTCGTCTAGCTCTTCTAACTCTCGTCTAACTCTCGTCTAACTCTGAGCATTGGTTTGGAGATGACAATATAGAGGAGGGCGTTTGACGAAGGAGAGACATCGTTTGGGAGTCCCCAGGAATAACTATATAAAGCCAGGATCCTGCTCAGTATTGAGAGGCATCAATTGTGAAACAGAGATCACGAACCCACTACTTTACATAGCAATAGAGTTGTAAGACAGATGACAGAACTGATTACCCAAGTCGCTCATTTAAGAGAGTTATTGCAGTCCAACTATATAACGGTTCTGTATACCAATTGGTATATGCTAACGCTCAACACGAAGTACCTTGACTTCCTCTCTCTCTCTAGTATTGCAGCCACTCACGTGACTTTGGTCATGTGAAGGCCCTTCCCCCAATATAAATGGCATTCCAATATCCAAGAGTACCGAAATATTAATTGAGGGGACACACTAAAATGTCTCCAATACCAAACCCACCAATATGAATTAACGTAGAGGTACTGGTGTTCACTAAGAACTTGGATTGATTGTTAATTATAACTGTTTTCGTCCATAAATCTGTTTCCTGCATCTAAAGACACGCACCATATATCTTCGGGCTCCACTGAAGTTCCCCACTTAAACCCCACACACACACACACACAAATGGCCTGGCTTCCCTTTTCCAAGAAACAAGACCCTGTCACATCCTCTGTTTCACCTCCTTCACTTGAGCAGAGGTCTCACCGTCCGCTTGGTATCATCCAGGAAGGCGAGTCCGATATTGCTCATACTTTAGACCAGATCACTATGGATGGACAGGCCAGCATCAAGGCGTTGAGTGGAGAAAGCGTGGCCAAGACCAACGAAAGCGTTCGGGACTTTGTTCAGAGTCGGGATGGACAGCTTTTTATTATTGACGGTGAAAAGTATGCTCTGCAGAGTATCATCTGTACCAATGAGCGCAATGGGAATAAGACGTGCTTGAAGTTGGGGTATAACCTGATTGAGTTGTTCAAGCAGATGCAGAGGCTCGAGTATTTTTGCTCGTTACCAAACGATATTAATGCAACCTACTTTGAATGCAGGAAGATTACATAGACTATTGTGCTGCTGGTGCTGGTGAAGGTGATAGTGGTGATGGTGATGGTGATGGTGCAGGGCTCATAATCATCAAATTCCAAAAAAAAAAAAAGAGGGTCCTTTAGTACAACTTTTGAGATAGATTGAGAGTGACCGTGAGAGTGACCGTGAGAACAGAAATGGATAAGGAGAATCAGAGAAGTAGTACAATGAGAAAATAGAACAAATGGAGAGTATGACTTTAAATACAGACAATGAGTCATAAGAAATAGATGAGGAGATTGAAAGTGAGACAGAAAAGATTAACATAGAGAATTGGAATGAGAATGACTCAAGGAACCGCAGACTTAAGCTCGACTTGGCTCAGACAGACTTAGCTCAGACTTAGGCTCAGATTTAGACTTAAAAAAGGGGACTACAATACACCATCACCGCAATATATTAGACGATTGCAATATGGCCATTATAGTGATGTTCGCCAGTGTATCTATTGTTATAGTACATAAAATCTAGGATGTTCCAAACTTCAAGCTTCTAGTGGATTGAGATGGGTGAGGCAGTCTAAATGCTTGCCAAGGAGTGTGTTTGGTGGTAGACGACTCAAATTACGTAACCAAACGGGGATATGAGTGATGCTTTAAGCTCGAAGAATGTACCCATTAGTACAACTGTTGTGAAGACTACTAGTTACAGCTATGGCTATTGCTATTTCTATTCTATTTCTATTCTATTTCTATTCTATTTCTATTCTATTTCTATTCTATTTCTATTCTATTTCTATTGTTATTGTTACATCACCATAGGTGGTGCTCTACCTATTTCAGTCACTTGAGGCTTCGTCTAATCCTAATGGCCATTCCACTGTGCCACACCTCCACCACCATTGCACAACCAAAAGGGAATGTGATAAACTCCAGGTACCATGAATTTGATGAGCTACAACAAAAGTGTCGAGGCAAAGCCGTTGTCAAATACTTAAATAGCTCAGATTCCTCTTTCTGAAGAATCATCAACAAAAAAATATACTGATTAGAGCACCTGACGTAACAACAAGAATCTAACAAATCTATAAATGGTATAGCAGGAAATAAAAGGGCAAAATCTTATCTAATGGAATCAAACTATGTTGAAATTAACGAACTTGATACTTTATACAAGATAAATCTCTATCCAAATTCGTCTCGATTTATAAGGGATCTATCATTGGAATATACCATCTATTATAATATATGTATATATATCCATTCGTGTATATTATTCTTGAAAAGGATGATTGTCATATAAATCTATATGTATATATAATAATCTAATAAAACAAGCAGCTCATAGTGCCTACATTGGTCTAAGGTTTGTCTATAGCCTATGTACAGTGTGTCCACGGTTATGGATATTTTCAACTTATGTTTTAGTATATTTGATACAGTGTTTTTCAAAATTATTCAAGCCAGCGCAGCAAAACGATTCAAACCACACTTGTTATGTTCTTTATAACGTAGATTGCCTAAACTTGTATTCGTTGGTGGTTCCTCAAAGAGAGGAGCCGAGGTGGCTTGTATAACTTTGAGAGACGTGTTACCGGAAAACTCTCCACTAGAACAATGGTACGGCTTATTCTAGAATATTCGAAAGAAGACCACCGGTGCCCGAAATGCCGAGACGCCCGAACGCCTTGATACGGCGTTTGCCGTGGCAAATGTTGACATCAGACATCGTAGGTTTCATAATGTCCCTATAGCTAGTGCTCTACCTATAGTGGAACTAACCACACTAGCAAAATCAACCAAACCAATAATTCAAAAAGGTTTGTACCCTTTCGCACTGTCTTTCAACCCATTTTACAAAACTAGTACACTTATTATACTACAGTAGTTTAAATAGACTTAAAGAGTAGCATAAAGATGTTGAAGAAGGTTCAGCTTCAGTGAAAGACTGAAGGTCTAGCAGAGGTCCTGGACTATATAACTTAGGACTCTTGCCATAATCCTAGTGTTAATTAACTAATCAGAATATCGTCGGAGAGGAACATACAAACATGTCCTCTACTCCCAGACCCACCAGAAACAACTCTCGTGGAACTCCTTGAGTATACACATATCTTGATGAGACTATGGACTTTATGTTAAGCAATAAGTACACTCCTCTGGATTGTATTCCATGGCTATTGAAAGGACCACCTGACGTGCCTGAGTTACGGGCGCATGAGGAGTTCAGTAATCTACACATAACCCCTATCAAATTGTGGTATGTAGGATAACAAGGAAACCAGTTCAGTTCCGTCCGTTTTTCACCCTTGATTGGTACTGCAAGACTTCTGTCCCAAATGTAGTACCATGAGGCAAACGTCCAGATTCAAGATTTCAGAATATTGAATTCTAATTAAAGTTGGTGTGAAACATTACGCCAATTGGTTTGAAAGACTTTGCAAAGGGGGTACGAACCTTTTTGAATTATTGGTTTGTTTAATTTTGCTAGTATGGTTTGAATCGTTTTGCTGTGCTGGTTTGAGCCATCTTCTTCGTTTTGCTGTGCTGTTTGAACCATCTTCTTCGTTTTGCTGTGCTGTTTGAACCATCTTCTTCGTTTTGCTGTGCTGGTTTGAACCATCTTCTTCGTTTTGCTGTGCTGTTTGAACCATTGTCTTCTTGGTTCGAAACATTTTGTCGCGCTAGTTTGAAATGTTGGAACATGAGGAACCAGTACACCTCTGAGTGTATTAGGTTTCCAAGGAGAGGAACCGTAGAAACTCACTCAGGTGTTAGTTCATGCTTTCGGTGAGTAGTAGTAGGTGGCTCCAGTAGTGCAGATGATGTCACCACCGAGCGCCAAGTAGCCAGTCCGTGTAAATAATGGAAAGAGATATCTGTATTCAAATGGGTCACATCAATGGTCACATCAATGGTCACATCAATGGTCACATCAATGGTCAGTAACAATGAGTCAATACTAAGTTTGTCGAATTGAGTGGTATTCAGCAGTAGGTATTGTCATTGATTATCTAATAATGGCATAGGATTTCATGCATAAATAGTCGTAGAAAGTCGTAGTTAGTCATTGGAAGTCAAATAATCATGGGAGGTCACAATTAGTAATAGAGTCATTGTTAGTAAAAGGTTCTACAATCATTATAGGAAGTTACAATACCCATAGATTCATGAACACTATTACCATGACTATGACCACACTATTACCATGACTATGACCACACTATTACCATGACTATGATTAATTGTTTCACTCACTGACTCTATGAGCTACACTCACCACTACAGTGCTCTTATACGTTCTGTCACTGCGACTACAAAAATCTATTATACTATTCGAAGAGTACAAAGTTAACTATAAGCCAGGCCTTGGAGGCATTAGGAGAAAATGGGATAGCCAGAGGAGAATCTTAGAAGAAGAAGCCGAGCACCAAACCGAGTGCAGTGCCAACCACTCCAGTAAAGAGGTTTCCGGCACCAGCCTCAGCAGGCACATAGTTGAAGTCGGAGGAGTTCAGCAGGTCCACGTCTGCAGCAGCTTTTTTACCTGCCTTGGCCTTTTTCTGCTCCTTGACTGTCGAGCCCGAATCAACGTTTCCAGAACCAACGTTTTCGGTGCCAAGGTTTTCGGAACCTAGGTCCTCAGAATCAGCATCGGAAGTTTCGGACAAAACCGTTTTCGACTTGTCGGAGCTTCCTGACTCTTGTTCAGTATTCAAAGAAGAGTCCGAGTCCTCAGTCTCAACCACAGAGTCAAAATCATTCTCAGACTCCTCGTTGGTAACTTCCTGTACGTCTTCCTGGAATTCCAAAACTCCCTCGGATTCGGCACTCTTGGAGTACCCAAACAACTCCTGGTACTGCTCCTTGGTGGCAATATTAATGTTGGCACATGCAAACCGAGTGGAGTCCTGACTATGGAACACCAAAGACCGGCCCACAATGTATGCAGCCGACAGTGGATTCAATGCCACATATGGGTCTGTATATTCGGCCTGGTAACAAGTGGCATTGATCCACCCGTGTTTGCCCGACAAGTCGCCCACTTGGCAAAATGAATCATCGCCTACACGAGGGCATTTTTGTAACCCATCATAAGGGTCAAATGCAGCACCAGCCGCATCACAGTCATCTGAACTAAAAATCTGGTTCTCATGGATATGGTAGAAAAAGGGCCCTCCAGTCTGTGGCAACCCTGTCATGTCCACGTGCACCTTGACCGGGCCACCTTTGTGACTGGTAAAAAACACATATCCCTTGGTGTAAAGGTTGGAGCCAGCTTGGGGGAAGTCTGCCACTGCAATGATGTTCCGGGGATTGTGTTTTGCCTTGGGCGCCTGGTCTGCTACTGCCAAGCCTGCTGCCAAAAGAAGAAGGAGGAGTTTCATAATGTTTACAAGTCACTGATGAAATGGATGAAATGGAGCAGAGTGCGTGGGGGGCACAAAGAAGGTTGAAAGAAGAAGATAGTAGGAGGGAGTAGAAATTTTTTGAGGGGAGAGGGGAATCATGGGTATTTATGGTTTGCGCGGAATGGGTGCAAAAATGCTGCTTGGTGCTTGGTGCTTGGTGCTTGGGGAGGTGCAAACACCTATGCAGGATGCAGTTTCTCGGCCACGAACACACGGTTCAAGTTTTTTGTTTTTTTTTCTTTATTTTATGTTTGCTAGTGTACGGGTCCAATGATTTGATTTGCTTTTGAGACTGAAGTTTGGTGGTGGCGGTGGTGTTTTATTGAAGTATGGTGGTGTGCTATATGCAGGATATAGTTAAGAATAAAAAAGCCATCAATTTGACTGTTACTGTTACTCTGTTACTCTGTTACTCTGTTACTCTGTTACTCTGTTACTGTTAGATCCATCTTCGGTAGTGCTCTACCTATTTCAGTATTTGAGCCTACGCTGTATCTTAACAATGGTCATTCCATTGTTCCACTTCTCTACCATTATTGTACGAGGTACCAAAAGGGAATGTGATGAACTAGAGGACCAGGATAATGTGATGAACTAGAGGACCAGGATGAATGTGGAGAGTTTTCCCCATTGCACCTAGCAACAACAGTTGACTAGGCGGACAACTCTCTATCAAATACTTAAATAGCTCGTGTTCCTCCTTCTGAAGAATCATCAACAAAAAACATACTAAATAGAGTACCTGACGTAACAAGAATCTAACAGTACTATAACTATAACTATAGTACAAATAACTATTTCTATTACTATGGGTGACTATAGGTGACTATAGGTGACTATGACTGACTATGGGTGACTATGACTGACTATGACTGACTATGACTGACTATGACTGACTATGACTGAATATAACTATGGACTGACTATAACTATGGACTGACTATAACTATGGACTGACTATAACTATGGACTGACTATAACTATGGACTGACTATAACTATGGACTGACTATAACTATGGACTGACTATAACTATGGACTGACTATAACTATGGACTGACTATAACTATGGACTGACTATAACTATGGACTGACTATAACTATGGACTGACTATAACTATGGACTGACTATAACTATGGACTGACTATAACTATGGACTGACTATAACTATGACTATGGACTGACTCTAGTTTTTATGGAGTATTGGGGAGTGGTCTTACTATAGAGCGTAGATAACTAGGGATATGTCTCTCCATAGAAAATTGTACTTCACAACAAATATCATGATTTCCAACTCCAACTCCAACTCCACCTCCAACTCCACCTCCACCTACAAGTTGACCTTTGACTCCACCTAAAACTGGACTTTGACCCGCCTTTCGACTTTGAATTTGACTTCCAGCTGAAACTTAATTATAATCACCATCTCCAGATACTCATACTAATCCAGTTAGTAGTACAGGAGCAGGAACAAGTCCTAAAACAGGCTCTTTCAACAAAGGCTGATTGGTCTTGCGGTCGTAATAATAGAGGTAGATGTCCACAGCTTCACGATCCTTGTCTTCCTGGTTATAAAGGTATTTATCATCCTTGCTCAGAAACACCTTTTGATCCACAACCTCAATGTTGTCCAGTTGGGAAATAGCCGGGTTCTGGATAAGCCCAGTCTCCACCAAGATCTTGTGGAGTGGTAGATGCGCCTGGGGTCCTCGGGGTGGGGGTCGATGTACTCAAAGTATTCAAAGTATTCAAAGTACTCAAAGTATTCAAAGTACTCAAAGTATTCAAAGTATTCAAAGTACTCAAAGTACTCAAAGTACTCAAAGTACAGCGTTAAGATCTTGGCATGGTACCACATGCGTACAAGGTAAACAAGCCCTGTTTTAAGAGGACTATACACAAGATCGGGGTTTTTATGGGGCACCACCACCATTTTGCCCAGTTTTCTTGGTCACGGGGCTTGCGGTGCCGGTGGAGCCTATGATTTATTACCATGGAACTATAGAGCTATATGTAAGATATACCAGAGATATACCTATACCAGAGATATACCTATACCAGAGATATACCTTATACTATGACTGACTATACTATGACTGACTATACTATGACTGACTATGGCTATGACTGACTACTACTGACTATACCATGGCTCACTATGACTATAGTACTATAACTATGACTATACCATAGTATTATGGACTGACTATACTATTACTATAGTACTATAACTGTTAGATTCTTGTTTTTATGTCAGGTTTTCTGTTATCTTTGTTGGTTGATGATTCCTTATGAAGGAGGAATCTGAGCTATTTAAGTATTTGACAATGGCGTTGCCTAGACACTTTTGTTCTAGCTCATCACATTCATCCTGGTCCTCGAGCTCATCACATTGATTTTTGTACCTCGTACAATGAAGGCTGGTAGATGGCTGGTGGCTGGTAGATGGCTGGTAGGAGACTGATAGGAGACTGGTAGGAGACTGGTAGGAGACTGGTAGGAGACTGGTAGGAGACTGGTAGGAGACTGGTAGGTCCTTAACAATGTCAATGTTAGTGGCAGGCAAAGAGGCTTCATATTACCACAATAGGTAGATCACTACCTAAGATATACAATTATGAGCACCGAACCTGATGTGGTAAGCGATAGCTTGACCGGAATTGGCCGGAATTGAGGGCAGCGGCCGGAATTGTCCAACTACAAGACCTCCAAAAGTCCATCACGAAAACATTTTCAACTCTAAAATATGCATTTTAAAGTCCGGAATTTCAGAATTCTAACTAGCTCACTCTTCTTTCCGTATGATGAAAAAACTGGTCGTTTGCGTTGGGCCTTTTTGTCCTGGGGTAGCCTGGTGCACGGGTGTGTTTTGCACCCATTCAATCTCAATTCCGAGGTCGAGGTCCCCACACTCCATTTAACATCTTGTGAGAAATACCTACTAAGTTACGATGATCAAAGATATTGGAGTCAACCCTCCAGAGGGAGGTTTAAGAAACAGGAGCCACGGATGGCAACTTGATGTCTCTTGGATACCACAATCACATACTACCACAGACATGGACACACTTCCAGATATGACTGAACTGGACCCTTCATAGAGTATGGTGATTACTAAAGTTGGACACATGATCAATATATATCTTGGCCATTGAGAATAATGTGAGATTTTGGGTTATACCTCTGTATCTACATTTACACAGTGGCTACCCAAAGAGGATATTTCCCAACAAAGGAGCTATTTCCCAAAGGGGTGTCTGCTAATTAATCAGTAATTGTACGCTCAAATAATGGATGGCTCTTGTGAGACCCATGTTGTTAGATTCTTGTTACGTCAGTTTTTCTGTTATCTTTGTTGGTTGATGATTCCTTATGAAGGAGGAATCTGAGCTATTTAAGTATTTGACAATGGCGTCGCCTAGTCAACGGGTGTTGCGAGGTGTAAAGGGGGGAAACTCTCCACACCCTGGTCCTCGAGTTCATCACATTCCCTTAGGGTACCTCGAGTTCATCACATTCCCTTTTGGTTGTACAATGATGGTGGAGGTGTGGCACAGTGGAATGGCCATTGTTAGGATTATACAGCGTAGGCTTAAAATACTGAAATAGGAGGGCACTACCAAAGGTTGATCCAACACTATACTACTCTATAGTATGCTATTTTATACTTTAACTCGGGCCTCTACTTCCTGTCCTCTACACCACTCTGTACTACACCACTCTGTACTACACCACTCTGTACTACACCACTCTGTACTACACCACTCTGTACTATACCACTCTGTACTACACCACTCTGTAACTTACTACTTACTACTTACTACTTACTACTTACTACTTACTACTTACTACTTACTACTTACTACTTACTACTTACTACTTACTACTTACTTATACTAATATAAGCCGTAATTTATACTAGCTGCATATATTGCTAGAGTATGGAGTGGTGTTTCATACTGCTCTATTGTAAAATATCTTGTTTACATGTTTCGTGACGCTTAGAATTGCCCTTAGGATTAGACAGCGTAGGCTTAAAATACCTCAATAGGTAGACCACTACCGAAGGTGGATCCAACAATGACTATGACTGACTATGACTGACTATGACTATATATTTAGCTGTGGACTGACGATGACTGACTATATTAGATTCGTGTAATTACTTAAATTACCTAATCGAAACTATATTCGTTGACAATTTCTCAGCAAGAGGAATTAGCCTCCATTAAGTAGCCTGCCGGAAGGTAGCCGAAAGGCTGTAGTAATGGTGAAACGAAGGGGACGTAGTAGCATCGTTTCCCGACTAACTGGGCACGTGAACAATCCCTATATGGGTTGTATTCCACCCATCTTGGACCTAATTGACTATGACTAACTATGACTAACTATGACTAACTATGACTAACTATGACTATATGACTAACTATGACTAACTATGACTATATGACTAACTATGACTAACTATGACTAACTATGACTAACTATGACTATATGACTAACTATGACTAACTATGACTAACTATGACTAACTATGACTATACTATGACTGTCGGATCTATTGTATGCAGGACGGTGAGTATAGAGGCATTTTGAAGCCTACGACGTCCGATTCTAACAATTGCCAGGCCATCATAGTACTTCGTACCATGTTGACCTTTTCGAATATTCTAGAACAACCATCACCATTGTTCTGGTGAAGAGTGTTTTGATACCACGTTTCTCTTCTTAGTTATATCCGCCGCTCTGATTCCTCTCTGAGGAACCATCAACGAACAAAATAGATAATTTAGTACTTAAAGTTCAACAAGAATCTAACAATGACTATACTATGACTATACTGTGAACTGTAGCTGTGACTATGGACTGACTATATACTGACTATTACTGACTACTATGACTATACTATGACTATACTATGACTATACTATGACTATACTATGACTATACTATGACTATACTATGACTATACTATGACTATACTATGACTATACTATGACTATACTATGACTATACTATGACTATACTATGACTATACTATGACTATACTATGACTATACTATGACTATACTATGACTATACTATGACTATACTATGACTATACTATGACTATACTATGACTATACTATGACTATACTATGACTATACTATGACTATACTATGACTATACTATGACTATACTATGACTATACTATGACTATACTATGACTATACTATGACTATACTATGACTATACTATGACTATACTATGACTATACTATGACTATACTATGACTATACTATGACTATACTATGACTATACTATGACTATACTATGACTATACTATGACTATACTATGACTATACTATGACTATACTATGACTATACTATGACTATACTATGACTATACTATGACTATACTATGACTATACTATGACTATACTATGACTATACTATGACTATACTATGACTATACTATGACTATACTATGACTATACTATGACTATACTATGACTATACTATGACTATACTATGACTATACTATGACTATACTATGACTATACTATGACTATACTATGACTATACTATGACTATACTATGACTATACTATGACTATACTATGACTATACTATGACTATACTATGACTATACTATGACTATACTATGACTATACTATGACTATACTATGACTATACTATGACTATACTATGACTATTACTGACTACTATGACTATACTATGACTATTACTGACTACTATGACTATGACAAAGGTATTATACTATAACAATAAAATATAGTACTATAACTATGGTCTATAATACTACATCTATAACTGTTGTAATCTTGAGATACGTTTGGAAACCTAAATTTGTATTCGTTGATGGTTCCTCAGAGAGAGGAGAGAAACCAGCGCGGCTTATATAACTAAGAAGAGAAACGTGGCATTGAAAACCATTCACCAGAACAATAGTGAAGATTTCTTTGGCACATTCGAAAAGTTCATCATGGTATGAAGTACTATGATGGCCTGGCCATTGTTAGAATCGGACGTCGTATGCTTCAAAATGCCTCTATATTCACTGTCCTGCAGATAAGGGATCGAACAATAACCATGACTATACTATGACTGAATATAACTATGGTAATATAACCATGACTATACTGTGAACTATGTTTATACTGTGAACTATGTTTATACTGTGAACTATGTTTATACTGTGAACTGACTATACTGTGAACTATGTTTATACCATGGACTGACTATGGACTATCATGGTTGGGCTGATACCTGCCTTGTGTATTTGTAGTGGTGCTGAGAAATGGCAGAAATGCGCAATAAGAAAAATACAAGTGGATTTCAAAAATCGAATTTTAGCCTGAAATTTATGAATTTAAGTTATGGTAATGTTTAAAAACTAAAAAATGGATCAGCCAAATTTTAACTGCTTTGCCCTTTTTTTTGCACTCAAAAAAGTACCTCCCTGACAAATATCAGCCATAGGGCTTATATGCACCACCATATAATTCAAATGAATCTTTCTTTTATGCTAAAAATATCTAAAAGTCCCAAGAAAGATCTTCTTTGGTACCTGTAAGCTTCAGTTACGTACTACTAGTACTGCTACTCCCAAAGTATCTGCTAGTAGACCTTACTGTTAGCTTAAATACAGGTCAGGATTATATGCACCACCCAAATTCAATATTCCAATCACCCATCTGTTTACACCTAGACCAACTTGTCTAAACTCTAATATTTGTCTACTTTTATTTGTCTATGCTATACCATGAAGGACTCGCCGCAGCCACAGGTGCCCTTGGAGTTGGGGTTGCGGAAGATAAACCTCTGCGAGAGCTTATCGTCGATCCAGTCCATCTCCGAGCCCACAATGGAGAACAATGCCTTGGAGTCGATGAACACCTTGACGCCATCCTGCTCCACCACCTCATCGAATTTGCCCGGCTGCGTGACGTAGTCGAGCTGGTACGTCAACCCCGAACACCCTCTATTCTGCACACCTATACGAATGAGCTGAGGCTCGGGTTGGTCCAAGAGTGTGCGGAGATTGCTGACTGCTTTGGGTGTTAGCGTAATGAGAGCCTTGCGGGGTCTAAGCACTCTTCTTTTCTTCTTTTCACCAACCACTTTCCCTGACTGCAGATCTTCCTTTTTAGCTTGAGCTTCCTGTTGAGCCTCATTTTGACTTTCTTTGGCCACAGACACTTGGGCCTCTGTTTGACCTTGCGATTCTGTTTTAGCTTGGACCTCTGTTTGAGCTTGGGATTCTGCTTGGATTTCCTGAGTATTTGTATTCGACCTGAGATCAACGATTTCCGGCTTCAGGTCAGTCTTGGGCCTGCGCAAACGACTAAGACGGATTCTCTTCTTCGGGCTTTCCGGCATCTTGCCGGTGGCTTCCTGTATAGATCTCTCGGGGAACTTGGAGTTTCCTAGCGTGTGTTTCTCCCATCTGGCCACTTGTGGAGTTCCAATGGAGTGTTTGGCCCACCTCTGGCCGCCCACAAAGTCGGGAGTGACTTCGAGCTCGGTGTTCTTGAGCCCGTTCTTGAGCCCCTTATAAGCTCCATTAGAAGTATTTGTAGAGGCAAGGGGTACTGTTCTCATGAACCGAAGGCCGGGTTGCGTCTGTAAAAGCGTAGAATTGATTCGACTCCGAAGCATCACGTCAGTCAGTCAAATTATATAATCAGTGGATCGTCAGTGGATCGTCAGTACTTTGATTGTAATATGATCAGTCAGTGCTATGATTGTAATATGATCAGTCAGTACTATGATTGTAATATGATCAGTAGCAGTAGGAGACCACGATTAGTAATAGATGCAGTGACCAGTTATAGTATCGCTTTTAATATCACTTATTGTATCACTTTTAATATCACTTATTGTATCACTTTTAATATCACTTATAGTATGTGTACTTAGTGGGTATGAAATAGGAATAATTAGTATGAGTGATTATAATAGGTGTGGGATCGTGTAGAGTAAGAGTGAGAAGAATGACGGTCGTGGGGGACCCGAAAAGCATGCCCCGGTCGGAGCGGCGGTATGTGCAGGACACGATACATAAGCAAGTTTTTTCCGTACGCTATTGGCCCATTCCCCCTCCGAGCGCGGCTCTGTCCTCTCCTCTCCTCACTCTCCTTCCTAATGCTTACTCACTCTCACTCACCCACGACACTGAATACATACTCACACTCACTCTAGTCCTCACCTTCTTACCTCACCTACCTCACCTTCTTACCTCACCTTCTTACAGTGTTATTCGAAACGATTCAGACCAGCGCGATAAAATGTTTCGTACCCCTTTGCATAATCTTTCAAACCATATGGACAAGTTGTTGTATACAGGATAACAAGGAATCCAGTTCAGTTCCGTCCGTATTTCACCCTTGATTGGTATTGCAAGACCCCCAAATGTAGTAAATATGAGGCAATCGTCCAGTTTTAAGATTTCAGAATATTGAATTCTAATAAAAGTTGGTGTGAAACATTACGCCATTTGGTTTGAACCATTCTGTCTTCTTGGTCTGAATCGTTTTGTCGCGCTGGTCTGAATCGTTTCGAATAACACTGTCCTCACCTTCTTACCGCACTCTTAATACTACAAATTACACACTACACACTGCATAATTCCAATTCTATTCCAATTTATTTGAATCCAATTCTATTCCAATTTATTTGGTTCTAATTCCATTTGATCTATTTATTATAGAATTTATGTGACCCTATAAAAAGGGGGTGTTGATGGTGCTTTAGTGAGCAGTATTGTGTCTGGTAGTAGTAATTAGTATTGTATTGGTGTGGTGGAAATAGTAGTGAGGAAGTGAGTGAGTAAGGGAGTGAGGGAGGGTGTTGATGTGATACTCAGTGAGTGAGTGAGTGAGTAAGGGAGTGAGGGAGGGTGTTGATGTGATACTCAGTGAGTGAGTGAGTGAGTGAGTGAGTGAGTGAGTGAGTGAGTGAGCCGGTGAGTGAGGGAGAAGTGATCCTCAGTGAGAAGTGATCCTCAGTGAGTGAGATGTCGTAGTGAGGGAGATGTGATAGTAAGTCACAGTCACTCTACTCTATACTTAGTGAGTACTCCATACCACTTCACTTAATGCTAACAGTTACATATATACTGGCTACTCTCTACTACTACTCCACTTAATACTAACAAAGTATCATGGTATACTCTTTCTACTACTACCACTCTATACTATACAATACAGACTCTTTACTATACAGACTCTTTACTATACAGACTACTATACAGACTCTTTACTATACAGACTCTTTACTATACAGACTCTTTACTATACAGACTCTTTACTATACAGACTTTAGTGACTATACATTGGGTTGTCGGCTCAATTTGGAGCGTTGATGGCCAGAGAAACTCTCGTTTGCAACTTTGAAGCTGTCGTATATTGACGACTCCGTGATTGACTATTGTGGTATTTGGTGTCTCCTTTCAAGTCAGAGTTGATGCAAAGGTTATCAATGTCAATGGTAGGCACGGGTTGCGTGGGTGTCAGCTTGGAACTGGAGGCCTCCGTTAGTCTGTTCTTTGTTCTGAGGCAACCGAACTAGTCTGGTGTGAGTACACTTGGTCGACTGATTTCATTCTGCTCAACTCTTTTCTTTGCTCTATACTGACTCTACTGACTGCTACTCCATACTACTCCATACTATACTACTATACTGACTACTCCACTCCATACTATATACTACTGACTCTACTGACTACTCCACTCCATACTATACAATACTGACTCTACTGACTACTCCACTCCATACTATACAATACTGACTCTACTGACTACTCCACTTAATACTAACAAAGTATACTCTCACTTCTATACTGACTAAACTACACATACTCTACTACACTCTAACATACTATACCAGACTAGAACAATACACCACATGATACTCTATTAGCTAGATTAGACTCGACTACAGTTTAGAAACCATACTCTACTGCACTATGCTAGACTAAATATACGCTAGAATATACTGTATTGAATTTTACCGTAATAGACTTTACCAGTCTAGTCTGGTCTACTACACTCTACTAGTCTGGTCTACTACACTCTACTAGTCTAGTCTGGTCTACTACACTCTACTCTTTCCTACTACTATACGCTATAGTAGTCCACAGTCTGTGTCCTATCTTTATAGTCTAGTCTATAGTCTCCAGTCTACTTTCTACTCACTACTCACTACTCTACTCATTACGTTATACTTTATATTTTGTGACCACTACTCACTACTCTACTCACTACGTTATACTTTATATTTCGTGGTCACTACTCACTACTTTCTACTTTCCACCCCGCTTCGGGAGGGGGGATTTACTAGTCTGATTAGTTACAAGAGTAGATATCAGGGAGAAAGGTATTTAGTAAGATATAATCAAGTGGGAGGAGTGGAGTGTACTTCGAACCGTGTGGAGGAAGATAACAGCAAGGTATTTGAATGTCGTGGATTCCAAGGATTCAAGAATTATGTGCTTAATATATCTTATGGTGGTATGGTTCAATGGATCCAACCACCATGACTGATCACTGTGACTGATCACTACGACTGTGCACGATGATCATATTACTGTCCCCCTTTTCAATATAGGTCCTACTGTTTCATTTCAAGTGGTTTAATGTCTACAAGGATAGAGTATAGTTTGAGTCATGAAGTGACTGTACTATAATTATAGAATTAGAGCATTAGTATGGAGGAGTAAGAAAGAGTATGGAAGAGTATGGTACCATAACTCAGACTCAGACTCATCTAGAGACAAACAGACTCAGACTCATCTAGAGACAAACAGACTCAGACTCATCTAGAGACAAACAGACTCAGACTCAGATTCATCTAGAGACAGAATTAGACTCAGAAATCCACACTAGACTATCTAGTAGTCTCATAGACATCTCATAGACTATCTAGTAGTCTCATAGACATCTCATAGACTATCTAGTAGTCTCATAGACATCTCATAGACTATCTAGTAGTCTCATAGACATCTCATAGACTACCTAGTAACCTTAAAGACATCTCATAGACTGTAGACTGTAGACTAATCATAGCTGTCCTGTATTATGGGCCTGATGCTTGCTGGCCGGTCTCGGAAAAGGGGGACTAACTGAAAGCAGCGGTTTCTCTACGTAACCATTGCAACTCCAAAGAACTCTTTTCCAATGAAGGACTCATCTCGTCCCACACAGTTCGGTGGTACTTGTTGATCCAGTCCTTCTCCTCCTTTGTAAGCAAGGAGGCATCAATTAGTTTGCGGCAAAATGGTACCCGCGTCACGGTTTCAAACTCAAAGAACTTCTTTCCACCGTAAATCAACCCCAGGTCCTTCACGTACATGACGTTTTCAATGCGGATACCGTACTCGCCCTCCTCATAGTAACCCGGCTCGTTGGAGATCAAGTGACCCACTTTCAAAGGGTTTTTCGCCGAGGGACGAGGTCCGATGCCAATGGGGCCTTCATGGACGTTTAAGAACGCCCCGACGCCATGTGCAGTGCCGTGGCCATAGTCCAAGCCATGCTGCCACAAAAATTGCCGGGCAATAGCATCGATCTGGCTGCCGGTGGTTCCTTCAGGGAACTTAAGTTTGCCAAGCGAGACATTCCCTTTCAAAACTAGCGTGTAGTTGTGGATCTGCTCCTTGTCGGGGTTTCCAAAATGGACTGTTCTCGTGGTGTCCGTAGTACCTTCCAAGAACTGAGACCCGGAGTCGTTCAAGTAGATTTTCTCGGGATCGATGGTCCTGCATGCACCCTTGGCTGGCTTGTAGTGAATGATAGCACCGTTTGCTCCTGTAGCACTGATGGTATCAAACGAGAGCCCCGCAAAGTTGGCCTCGTCTTTTCTATAGGTGGTGAGCTGCTCATCAGCCTGGATTTCATCCACAAACTCCGACTTCTCCACCACTTTGTTCTCCAACCATGCAAAGAACTTGACCAACGCACGCCCATCCTTAAGGTGTGCAGTGTGGGCACCCTTCAACTCGGTGTCGTTTTTTATGGCCTTCAAGTCTTCAATTGGGGAGGGAGAAACTGACTCGAAGTTGCATTTCAACAGCCGCAAGATCTCCCACGATGCTGTATTGGTGTCTGCAATCAAGGTCTGATTGTTCAAGCTGTAGTCGCCGGAAAACTTGACCAAATCGGTCCAGAACCTAGCGTATGGTTTCACCAGCACTCCGAATCCGGTCAAATAGTCCGAAACACCCTCCTCGAACTTCTGCTCGTTGACATATAGAATTGCACTGCCCCGAGAAACAATCATGTAGGAATAGAACACGGGGTTGTATTGGATATCGGAGCCTCTCAAGTTCAAGAGCCAAGCGATTTCATCCAAGGCACTAACGACTAAGCCCTGGGCACCATTTTTCAGTAAGAAAGCCCGGATTTTCGCAAGTTTGTCCAGAACAGATTGGCCAGTGAATTTCTCGGATAAAATGGAGATTCTAGCATCCACAGGTTCAGGACGGTCTTCAAACTGGGCCCAGATCAGATCCACCAAATTATCCTTCACAGCCACCAATTCCACACGAGCACCGGTGTTTTTGGCCACAGAAGCTTTGATCTGAGCAATTAAGGCCTCATGCACTGCATACAGCACCAACTTGGGGTCCACGCCGATATTCACCAATTTTCCAGAATCCATCGACATTTGCACCGCCTGAGCCACAGCCCATTCTTCCCATGATGGCGAATTATTGGTTCCTTGCTTCAAAAGCGTCCAATTAAAATCCAACTCCTCCAGAGCTTGCTTGAAATACCGTCCATCCGTAGATAAAGCAGCCAAACCTTCGGGAGTATCGTTGAGAGAGGCCACATCACGTGTCACAATACACGTACCTGCGGACCCCGAAAAACCCGAAATAAAACTCCTTCTTTGGTCAAGTGGCGCCACATATTCACTCTGGTGCTGGTCCTCGCTGGGCACTATATACACTCCAAGGTCATGTGCAGCCATGGCACTTCTCAACGCCTCTAACCGTTTGCTGGTGTTGATTTCCTTGACCTCGGGCAAACATAAGGAGGCGGCATCGATGGTAAACACCGATGCTTTCCGAGAACCCGAAGGCGAATTTGAGCCGGACACGCTTCGATTCAACCCAATCCGTTTAGCAATCACTGACGATCTTTTGCTGCGAGAAAGCAAGCCTGGAGAGCATGTGCAGTTGCTGCAATCGGGACGAGTCACTCTTCTTCTCATCGACATGATTATTTGAGGTTTATTTTCTAGTAAAGTATGATACTATGGTAGTATGATACTATGATAGGGTAGGATATATCGGCAATCAGATTAGGATATATCGGAAATCGGATATGATATATCTAGGGTAAGATTATGATATATCTATGTCTGTCTTCTGTAGTTAGACTGATATAGGGAGCTCACCGGATTTTTTTCAGATACCAGGTTATGAGCTAGACGGGAATTACTAGGGTCACTGGTATAGGCGCTAGGTGATGGTTGAAGAGGTGTTTATAGTGAGTGGGGGCAATGGGTTGATTTTTCCGCGCCCACCAAGAAACCCGTGCACCCACCCACATAAACACCCATACACCGAACAAAATGAACACCCGTGCACCGCAAATCACTGGTGCAGACCCGTACCCCTGGAACATGTACGGTCGCATCCTCATGCTTGCCTAGTATTCCATAGCCTATAATGCCTGATCTCCAAGACGTGGCACAGGTATGTAACTAGCAGAAGCCTCTTGGGTGCAGTACTAACTTCAGAAAGTGGAGGCGCTCTATAGCTCCACGGATCCCGTGCTCATTGGGAATTACCAAAAAGAGCTTCAGGAGCTTCAGCGGTCACCTGATGGGTACTGCATGGCGCACTACCTCCTTCAACTACCCTCCCCTAATTGCAGGTACTTTGGGGCATTGACGTATGCGGTGGTGATTCTGACCAATACGTTCACTGAGCAAACGTATGGTGCCCTTTTGGGCGAAATGCTAGCCAAAATCAGCGACTTCTCTGCCCTAAACGGCCACCTGTTCGTAGTGCGCAAGTTGTTGTCCAATATCTCGCTTTTATACCTCAAAACGTTTGAATTTTGCAAGAACCCGGTGCAGGCGGTATTGGAGATGCTCCGGAAGGAGCAGGTCAAGGACTCTAAGGAGTGGCTGGCCTATGAAGGCTTGTCACATGACCACTGGCTTCTCCTCCTCTCCTTTTTAACTGTGCTAATCGAAGATATTGCCAGATTGAACGATTTCAGAGCCCCGGTCCACCGTGACGTCCGCCACGTGATATTCCCGTGTTTGGAGGCGGTGTACGGGTGTTTGGCTCGCTCCAATAACGACTCTGCTGTGGTGCTCAAATCCTTGGAATGTTTGAGTCTGTGGATGTCTTATATCCCGGATGCTTCTGGTGATATTCGTTATGACGATATCAGTGTTTTTCTGCTGTACCTCATGCAACAGGTGTTTGGAGAAGGAGTGGAAGCTGGTGCACAGGCTTCAAACCTCGGACTTTCCATACTCAACGACATTCTCGAGGTCAATGCCACTCTTCTACCTTCCCAAGATAAGAAGATGCTCTATGAGCGGGTGTGTGGCTCATGGGGCGAAAGGTATGTCGAAATGTCGTACGACGACATCTCTTCGTTCGTGGATATTTTCCTCACCATTCTCCAGCTCACGTGTGTCCGGTTGGCGAAGAGCATTCTTAATCCGGAAACAATGGCGGTGCTTTCGTTTGCTCTTCGGCTCTCGGAATTCCCCGGAGTGCCCTGCATAGAAGACACTGTCTCAGAGAGGCTCCTTCTATTTTGGGAAGACTTTGCTGCTGTGTTTGAAGATTCTCCTGAGACTTTTGAAGAGTTGGAGAAGAATGATGTGCGTTTTGCTCAGCAAAAAAACGATATTTTCCACAGGGTATCCCAGGTGTACTGGAAGAAAGCGCATGTGCCGGACCCCGAGACATACCGAGAAATCTACCACGAGTTCAATGCATACCGCAGCAATGTCAGCGACTTCTTCATTGTTCTCTATTCGCTCTTGAAGCTCGAGCTCTATGAGACGATGGTGGAGTCGCTAGCTGGTATGAGCGACATTGCGACATTTGCACCCAAAATGGCCGACATCGATGCGACATTGTACCTTCTTTTCAAAATCAACGACGATTCCGTGTACTTTGAGTCGCAAGCCATGCCGTTGGCCAAGCTTACTCTCCGCCTTTTCGAGTCACCGTTTGTGGGACATTTGCTGGCGACCTTGGCGGCGCACTCTGTGCAGGACATGGCTCCTTTCTATCTCCTGACGTTTGTCAAGTACCTTTCGTCGACGGAGTTTTTTCTTAAAACGGAATCGGGAAGGCCGTTTTTAAGACCTGTGTTTGGAATCCTCTTGCCTATTGTACAGGCCAAACCAGATCCAAACCAGATCCTGCACACAACTATCTCCCTCTTGGCCCTGAAGTCAGTGACGAAGATCTGCGAGGAGTGCTCTCCGTTTTTGATGGACATGCTTCCAGAATTGGAAGCCACCGTGGTCCAGATGTTGAAGGATCCTGCATACGACGCATTGGTCCGTCTGCGCATGTTCAATGCCTACAGCGTCGTGGCACAGAACATTACCGAATTGGGACAGTATGCCCTGGTTCTCCACGGCATGATTCTGGCCATTGCGGCCGCTGCTGCTGAAACACTCAAAGAAGACGCTCCTCTAGGGGACTTGCAGGAAGATTACGTCATCCTGCTTCTATCGTGCCTCGTGAATATTGCCAAGGGCAGCGTGCATTCTGATGATGCCATCGAGCAGATGTCCTTGGAAGAAAAAGAACGGTACCGGGAGTTCTGGCGGGCGGATCCTGCATGTATTAAGCCGCTTTTGGCATCGATAATCCATGAATTCTCCTTCAAGTACCGCAAAGCGGGCCGGGCATTGGTGATTGAGAAATGCACGCAGATTATCAAAGTTGGTCTTGGCGAGAGGTTGGGCGGGCCTTTTGAAATGGGACTGCAGATGATTTCTGAATACTGCGTCTCGGTTATGCAGGTGCTTGCAGAGACGAGCCCCGAAACCACAGAACACACCGAAAGACATACCGAAGGCAGAGCAGAACTAGTGGCCATTCCCCACGTGTATGGTCTCATGCAGTGTCTTATCAGCATCAACTACCAAAACTTGGAGCGGGAAATGGTGGCCGGGCTTATTTGCAGGACCATCATTGAAAAGCTCAATATCATTCGACAGGATCCCGATCTCGTCAAGGCGACGATGGATGTGTGCAGCACAGTTTTCGAGAAGCGGCCTGGACTTTTTCTCTTTTCGGCGGAGTTCTCCAAACTCCTAGAGTTTCTGCTTGCGTGTCTCCATGCCAACGAAGCCAATGTGGTGAAATCAGCCCTGAAATTCTGGTACGTGTTGCTAGTGTTGAAGAAAGGCACACTAGAAGATGCGCAGTTTTTTACCCAGGTATTCGTGGAGCACGGCGTCGGGGAGGTTTTCACCCAGAACTTGGTCGCCAGTTTCATACAGGCCCCTCGGTCCAATTTGGAGCATTTCTACCAGACATTCCGGGGTCTTATCGGAAAATACTCTGTGCATGTCAAGGGCTGGCTCACAAAAGCCCTTGATGGTAATCTCGTGGAGAAAATCGGCGAGAAAAATGCATCCCTTTTTATCCACAAGCTTTTGGTCACGAGGGGGAGACGTACAGCCAATGACGTTTTGAGGGTCTTCTGGCTCGAACTGAATGGCATGATTGATTATAATTCGAGGTAATTTCAGGTATTGTGGGATCAATCAATAATGGAAACTCAGTAATTCTAATGATTGAAAAGGCAGATCAAATGATTCAATAATGGCAGGTGGAATGGATCAGCAAATAATTGATGGCAAGTAATGGATGTGGAGTCATTTCAGGTGATTCCAGGAATCAATGGAATGGATGCCGTCTGGTTAAGTATTCATAATAAAGTAAGGTCATGGGTAAGTATACTGTATAAAGTACAGCTTGAAGACATAATTGACAGGAAACATCAAACTCAAAGTAGGCAAGACCATATCAAATTCATAGAGTTGTTGGTTTTTATTCCCGAGTGAGAATACCACTATCCCAGTTCTTCAGAGAGTCCACTATCCAATATATGCAGTTAGATTCATTACAGGAAGGGCACTGCCCATAAAGGTACTATGAAGCCTTCACCGTCTGATCCTAAGAAGGCCATTCAAAGACCGTCTCCCTTAACAGTATCGGCTGAACCAATACGAGCAAGAACATCACCTCTATTGCTCTGGTGAAGAGTTTTTGAAGCCACGTTTTCTCTTGAAACACTAAAAAAGCAACCCAGATTTCTCTCTTTGAGGAATTATCAATAAATATAGTAACGATTAGGTATTAAACCCAAAACTCGGAGTACTGTATCTTCTCAGATAAAAATTTGCTTGGAGTCATGGCTTTGCGCTCCTCTCTTCGTCTCATCAATGATATCCTTCTTGGTGATCCTTTAAATGTGAAGAAGAAGACGATCTTTTAGTCGTGAAGATGACTGAATTCATGGGCGTTCACTTCACTGAAGATTTGGAGGCAGCTCAGTTCCACCCGTCTGACAATTTTTCTAGGTATGTTCTGAAAGTAGTAGTCCAGTCTTAAGAATCAATCTCTTTGTGCAGCTCATCAATGAAGTCAAAAACGACCCTAATCGCCAGACCAATATCCTCAATGACCAGAACTTGAGCGATTTGCATAGTCGGGTGGTCCGTTTGACTTGGCACCCAAGTAAGCTGGAAAATCTTAATCGGCAAGCAAGTTTTCACCCAAACGACCAGGAATTTCTCTAGATGCTTCAGCCCAATGAGAAGAAGAGTCGCCAATCTTCAACATGTGCTTGCCTTGATCACAGAAGTATTCAGCGATGGTGATACCAGTGTTAATGGAAGCTTCTCTGGCGGCCACAGGAATGTTTGAAGTGTAGCAGCCAAAGTAGTATGCTTCATGATAGGCCTTAGCCAGAAACCTAGATGAAAAGTAGTAAGCATATTTAGTAGCAGCTTTAGTACCATCCATAAAGCATATCTAGTAGCATATCTAGTAGCAGCTCTAGCAAGAAAGTATTGTAGCAGCTCCAGTAGATTTAGTAGCAGATCTAGCAAAAAGCTCTATCCAAAAGCTCTATCCAAAAGCTCTATCCAAAAGCTCTAGTGGCAGCTCTAGTAGCAATTATATTAAGAAACTGTAACAGTTACATTAGCAGATCAATTAGCAGATCAATTAGTAGATCAATTAGTAGATCAATTAGTAGATCAATTAGTAGATCAATCAGCAGATCTAGCAGCAGCTCTAGCAAAGAGCTCTAGTAAAATCCTTTAATAATACCTAGTAGTAGCTTTATTAGCAGATATAGCAAGAAGTATAGTAGCAGCTTTAGCAAAAAGCTCTAGTAGCAGCTCCAGTAGCAAGTATATTAAGAATTGTAGCAGCTCCAGTAGCAACTATATTAGGAAACTGTAGTAGCAACTTGGGCAGCATTAAGTATAAAAGAATTGAAGAAATATGTAGTGTGGGCATTTCGCAGGGAATCGCGGTCCTTTTATATTCTTTCAGAATTGCAGCCACGGCTCGCGCATTTTGCCACCACGATTAGCGAGATCTGAAACAGCTGCAAACCCCGCACGGATTTACAGCCAGCGACATATAAAAGGAGCCCTCCCCCCTCGCATTTCACCTCATTTTTTCCCCTGCTTCTTTCTTTTCAGTTTCTTTTCAGTTTCCTTCCACTACTACCACTTCCACTTTCGTTTCAGTTTCTTTTCCTTTCTTTCCTTTCCTTTCTGGAGACTTCACTATATACATATAAAGTGTATTTATTGGCTACGAACTATAAATGTTCTCGGAGAAAACTTCGGAATAAAATGGAAGACCTCCGGAGCGAGCACGAATATGCTTAGAGAACTAAAGTTTTGCACATTGAGTTTTGAGACTTCCGTCTAGAGTCACGTGTTTAGAGTTAGCTGAAAGCGTCGTCGATAGAACGGCTTAAAGTATGAGATGTTTTTACATGTTAGGTCTGGCGTCAATGGAATCAAGTCATCAGGTCAATCAATATCCTTCCTCCTTTGGTTGGTTTTTGATGAGTCAACAACATTTTGACGTATCAACAGAGACCAAGCTTTGAAGTCAGTGTCAGGGTTTCCAGCGGCGTATTGAATAGAAGGGGTCTGAGCAATGGAACATTCAAAATGAATGTGTTGAAGTTTATCAAGAATAGCACTTAATTGAGAGATGCCGCAAAGAGGGCAACTTGTTGTTGGATACATGTGTTGTAAATCACTTCCAAGATGAAACAATTGCGCATAATCAAGGGGGTAATGGGTTCATGTCGTTTTCTTGAAGGTCGTGCAATATCTCGTCCAGTCTCTTGTCCCTGCAAGGACTTTAATAATGACACTTGTGACCAGGTGATGATACAATACCTTGGGCTGTTTGCTTCGGCTCTTAAAAACTATCTATCTACAAGGTGTTCAGATCTGTGTTGTCATTGTCCAGATCAGGCAGTACAGTTAAAGAAGTAACTATTTACTCCTGAAACAGCTACTCCTAAAAGAGTTACTCCTGAAACAGCTACTCCTAAAAGAGTTACTCCTAAAACAGCTACTCCTGAGTCAACTACTCAAATATACTTAGTCCTGAGTCAACGAGTGAAATATTCCATAGAGCTAGAAGCCAATTTGTCAATTGCTCTGATCTGATCTTTGGACTACTTTAATTCAACTAATACCATTGCTAGTACCATTGACTTGGAGTATAGAGAAAGATGGAGAGTACAATGCATCCAGGAAAATAGGAGGAATGAGAATAGAACAATGGGCCCAGACCAATTCCAGTGGTTGATGCCAGTGATTGAATCTATGATTGAGTCTATTATTGAGGGCTAGGCTCGTCTATACAGTTATGGAAGTTAAGAGATGGAACGACTTCGGAACAATATACACCTATTCGGGACTACTGGTTGATACCACTTACGGTATGAGGAAATATCCGAGACTAACGAGAGGGAAGAGAGACAAGAGGACAGCCTTTTTACAATATCGTTTGGTTAAGTCTCAATGATGATGTGATATGCTACTAACTGGGCCATCAGCAAGGCATACTAACATTATATGGTTGAAATGGAAGTATGGTTGAAATGGAGGGTGGAGATGGAATGGTTGAGAAGATTGAATCTTTATATGGATTGGAACAGGCCCTCGGGTGTGACATGAATCATCCACAAAGTGATATTTGAGGTTTGGATTCAAGAGATGCACATCACAACCGTGTGTTTACCACAGAGATGAAGAGGGATGCTATTGATTGCATTATATTGAAGACGGGAAGTCGTTGGACCAAAACAATTTGTGGAAGTAATACAGAACAAGCACACCAGGGCGTTCTGTATGAGAGTTCGGGACACCAAAGAAGGTTTTAGGAATGAACCTAGAGATAGGTGACGATTCGATTGGAGTAAATCTAAGACTATATCTTGAAGTTGAAAGACTACATTGGTGATGTCGACCGATGGAATGGTGGAATGGAGGATGGGACAGATGCTTCAATGAAGCTATTACACTGCCAACGGTACACCATCAGAGTGTATGGAGTTACACCACCATATATACTTGTAGTCAATATATATATATATGGGAATGTAGAGTAGAGCAATATGGTATATATAATCACATCGTATGTATAGGCAATCTCCAGGACTAGGTTCTGGAGGACTTGGGTCCAGCTCAGTATCATTGTAATATATATCAATACACCCTCATTATTCAGAGTGGGAAACCCATTCATTGAACCGACAATCAATAGTTCTTCAGTTCAACTTTTAATCTTGTTTCTTAAAATCCTTCTCTTCAATCCTTCTCTTCAGCTTAATCCTTCGATCTTGTTTCTTGAGCTTCTTATCTACAGTTCAGTACCTTCAGTCCAGTTTTTGTTCAGTACCTCGGTCAAACCAAGAGAACACCCTCCAACTCCTTGACCAACAGCGCACACTCGGCGGAGTAGTCCAACTCGCTTAAACTGCTGACCTGGTACCGGATCCTTGCTGTTCCGTTGTAGCTATCCTGCTTGGCCTTGATACGGAAGTTGTACTCCTTCATGGTCACGGAGCTAATGAGCTTGGTGAAGTCGCCGGACTCCTCGTCCTCCTTGAGCCTCAACATTTCACCAGCGCTCATTTTGAACACCTTGGTGGCGTCCTCGTCGAAGAGCGTGACCCAGATCTGGCCCGTGTGGTCCACAATTGAGACATTCAAGATGTACCGGTAGTGGGGCTCGGCGTACGTCAAGTTGCACCGCTCACACCGCCATTGGCCGTCGGACTCTTGGATCACCTTGCGGTTACAGGGAGAGGGGCCTCTTCCACTGCTGTTGACCTCGTTGGTGCACGCAGGATAACAGAAGTTGTCTGCCTTGATGTAGTTGAGCGATGCCTTCAACGAGAAGAAGTCGGGCTTTTCATTTTCACCCAACCCTTCCTTTTCGGCCTGGCCAATGGTCTTCCGGTTGCTGATCATGTCGGTAGAAGTAGAGGTCTCTGCTTTCAACGATTTGAAGGTCTCGGAGTCGCCCTTATTATCGTACCATCCTTTCAATTGGTATGCCTCCAGAATATCGGGGTTATTCATGATACTGCCCGAATGGGTCAAACTTAACGAACGGCCACCGAAATCCTGCACTTTCACGCCCTTGAGGGCCACCACGGATCCCACGGGAATGGCAAAATCCACAGCCGTGGCATTCCATAATCCCACATCAATGGCGAAATTGGTATCGTCCACAATGGTGATGTTTCTGCGGTTGAAAGGCTTTCCTGTAGACTTGGCAGTGATCTGAAACACATCATTGACCACGTTAACCACACCAATCACATCCACAACTGCATCCTTCTCCAAGTTCTGGATCTGGTCCAACTTGGCAAAGTTGAAGTTGATCTTGGGCACATCCGACGTGTCGAAACATTCAGTGATCTCGGTGTCCCGATCCAACGATAACTCGTAGGGGTGGTTGAGGTGCAGGAACTTGGGCTTAGCCTGCTGGATGCGTGCCTTGGTCACGTAGTACACCTTTCCTTCTTCCAAGAGGTCGTAGAACTTGTCGGCCATTTCGTTGAAAGCAGTGCCTCTGATTTCGTCAGATTCGTCCAAGAAATTGACGTTGAAAAGCTTTCCTTCGCCTTTGCTGTTGGACCACGTGCGGATATCGCCCTTATAGGAGACTCTTCCCTTGATGGTCCAGTTGTTCTGGTACGGAGAAAGCGACTCGATGGGGTTGACGGGCCGCTCCGTCTTGTTGGGCACATTGGGCCTGGAACTGGCTACAGGCTCTGGTTTCAGGGGAGCAGCGGCGTTCTGAGCCTTTTCCCGGTCTGCATCTCCACCACTACCACCAACCACCGTGGCAATATCCTCCTCTGGATGCAGATCAAAGTACACATCAAGCGGGGTCACCGAAGTGGAGAGTCTCTCCGCTTTTGCCACCGACACAGACACATCGGATATCAACATGATGCGCTTCAACGTCTTGGCAAGCGTATACTGCTTAAGAGAAACAATGGAGAGCTTGGAGAATCCATTAGCTTCAAGCAGAGCGTTGCAGCTGGCATCAATAAGGCCCTGCATGGAATCCTTGCCGTCACTCATGACACAACGGTACCTCTTATCTGTGGGCGAGTCCTCGTTGATGATTTTGCAGTTGGTTACCTGCACGAGGAGCTCCTTTCCTTGCCATTTCTGGTGGCTGGATTTTGAGAGCGCTTCTTTCAAGCTTCCTGGAACGACGCCGTGATAATCGACCATTTGGGCGTTTCAGGGAGATTCAGGGGTTGTTTTTGGGGGAAAATCGGGGGTTTTTGGAGGGCGTTTTGGTGGCGCGTAGTGATCTTAAGGTCAAATCGCCTAAAATGGTCCAAATCGGGTGCTTTTTTCACTCAATCGCTTCGTTTTGATTGGAAAATCAGATTGGCTGACTATGGGGACAATACGGGCCGTACAGCGTGTGTTGTTGTTGGTGTTGGAAAAGAAAGTAGTAGTAGGACGTGTTTCGGAACGCGACGCGCGTGTTAATGGGATGTCCTACATATAACGAAAATGTCGTACATCTCATAGGTACAACTAATTACTAGACAAAGAAACAGTCCTTGGGAATGTCTGTTCTACAATGTATTGTTCTCACAAACCTGTTGGAGGATATATGCTCTGAAAGCCTGTTGGAGGCGTCAATCAAGAATTGTCAAGACAAGACATTCACGATTGAAGAGTTAGTAATGTTAGCCAAGACAAGAGTCAGGACTAGACATTAGTCAAGACAGTCAAGACAAGACAGTCAAGACAAGACAGTCAAGACAAGACAGTCAAGACAAGACAGTCAAGACAGTCAGGGCATCTGACTAGACTAGAAAGCCACGACATTTAGTCAATTAAAGACATTTAGTCAATTAAAGACATTTAGTCAATTAAAGACATTCCAGAAGACAGTCAAGATTCTTTATGCCTTTGTCAAGACATTTAGTCGAGTCGTTCATTCCACAGTAGACCAGTTACAACTTGGGCTGGACTCCGGCACAGTTAAACAACTCTCTCTTTTCGTTTCTCTGGATGGCACCACTCTTCAACAATGCAGATGTCAAGTCTGAAATGAGGTCGTCTGCATTTTCAATGCCTATACAGAGCCGGATCAAGTCCTCAGGCATGTCTCTTTCCTCTCTTGTCTTGGCGTCGATCGATGCATGGGACATTTTGCAAGGCATGGAGATCAATGAGTTCACACACCCAAACGAAACCGCAATGCCGAATATATCCGTGGACTCCACGATCTTCTCCGAGAGCTTGATGGAGCCGGTTTCGAAACTGAGTACGGCTCCTGCGCCTGAGCACTGGCTCTTGTGCAATTCGTATTGTGGATGTGACTTCAACCCTGGGTACCTGACTTTAAAACCCACCAGCTCCAAAAACTCGGCAATCTTTACGCAGTTTTGTTGCTGCTTCTCCAAACGAACGGCCAATGTGCGTAAACCTCTGCTCAAAAGCCAGCAATCAAATGGCGATAAGCCGCATCCGGAGGAGTTGATCACAAAATATACCCTTTCTGCAAGCTTTGGGTCCCGAACTGCAATCACTCCGGCCATGATATCGTGGTGGCCATTCAAGTATTTGGTGCCGGATTCGTATTGGATGTCCACACCCAAGTCTAGCGGCGTCATCAACAATGGTGTCATCATGGTATTGTCAAACACAACTATGAGGTCTGGATTGATGCTGTGGGCATGATCAGCAATGCTCTTGACGTCACACACTTTGATCAACGGGTTTGTGGGCGACTCCAAAAAGATCATCTTTGTTTTGCGGGTGATTTTGCTCTTGATCAACTTGGTGTTGGTGGTGTCGTAGTGATGTACCTTCAAGTCGCCTTTGCTGTTTAAATATGTCAATAACCGGTGGGTTCCTCCGTACAAGTCGTCTCCAGCAATCACCTCGTCGCCAGGCTTGAGTAGACGAACAATCACATCAAGACATCCCATTCCGGATGTGACGGCAAAGGCTTGCGTTGCTTTCATCACAGAAGCGAGCTTGTTTTGCAAAAAAGTCCGTGTGGGGTTTCCGGACCGGGTATAGTCGTACTCGCCCATGTTGGATAAGGAGTCCTGCTTGAATGTGGCCGACTGGTATAAGGGTGGCACGGAGGCGTTGTATTGGTCAGTGGACTTCGTGAACACGAGGTCCGTCTCTATGCTGTACTTTGTCATGGTGAATAATTAGCAGCCCTGTTCAAAATGAGGAGTAAAAGACGGGTGAAGCTTGGAAAATGCCGGATACCCAGGTGTGATAGTCCTGCGCACAAAGTGTATCCGTCCTGCGCACAGAGTGTGTTCGCACCACGCACGAGATTACGTGCTACCTGCGTGCACAGACTGACTGCGAACCTGTCGAAGTCACGATTCTGACTCATCCTTCACCTTAGATCCTTGCGGCTTCTATGCCGGATCACACACAGGCAATGTCCCTGACCTCTACTTAGTATTGACCTCCATTTATTATTGACCTCCACTTATTATTCACCATCCCAATTAATATTAACTGTGATAGTGACAATAAGTAATCTCGCATTTCGTAATGCCCTGTGTATTATTAAAAGGTCATTTAACCAACTTGTCATTGACAGCCGCCAAAGTGTAGACCGTATTTCTTGATTCACCACCGTGACAGTAATCTCGAAGCAGCAAGGTACAAATCTTAATTGTTTGTAAAAGCATCATGCTTGAATTTATGGCTGTTAAAAAGAGGGTGAGAGGGTTGACCCTGGGGGGAAGCGGCCTTTATATATGTGCGGTTCGTTTTTGCAGCAGTTTTATGAGTGAAACACCGCAGCCTTGTGTGCATATACATATAAGTATAGTCCGTATTGTACGTGTGCAAAAGCAAATCCCTATTGCATGAAGCTACAGATTACAGCCTTTTGAGTAGGGCCAGACCTGAGTTGACGCAGGTAGTTGCATATTACAGCCATTTGGAAACATATAGGGGCCACCCCTCAATGCTTGCATGAAGTTGCAGATTTACAGCCTTTGGGGTATATAAGGAAGCCACCTCCCCCATCTTTTGCACTCGGTGTAAATTTTGTATTACTGAGGTTTTCAGGCACCTAGTACTAGAGCCTTAATATAGAGCAAGAATATTCCGATAATGGCCGTCATTAGGAAAACAAGAATGGATCCTTTTAGTGGATGTGATTATGGGAAAGTCACAAGTCATACAAATATATTGAAAGCAATTGTGTAATTTTTATAGTGGCAAAAAGAATAGGTTTACAAAAGGGTTGCATTTGTGAATCAGTGGACAGAAAGAAAATTATAGTTTCTGAGTGTGTGCCTTTTTAGGGTCCAATACCTGTCTTTTTAGGGTCCAATACCTGTCTTTTTAGGGTCCAATACCTGTCTTTTTAGGGTCAAATAATTTGATGCATGAATTGTATCCTGTACTTGGTTCAAATAAAATCAACATTGAAAGCTACAAGTCAATCCTTTCAAACTAGTGGTTTTTATGCCAAGCGCATCAACATTAAGTGTCAATGAATAATGGTTTTTTTGAGAAAGTTAGGTCTCCCGAAGAGATCTTTGGGTAGTCTTTGAGGAATCTTGGGTTGTCTTTTGAGGAGTCTTGGGTTGTGTTTGGAGGAATATTTGGTTGGTCTTGGGTAATCATTTGAGGAGTCTCGGGGTCTTGGGTAGTCTTTGTCTACTCTTGGTAATTCCAGATTATCTATTTATGAACCCGAAGGTAAATGCACTACAAACCAAATCACAAGTCGGCTCTGGTGTGATTTCTCATGTCGTTGGGAGTCTCGGACAACAAAACCTTTCTACCGCTGAAAGGCTCGCACGAGTGTCTTCCCGAAACAGGGCCGATCTTCTTCAAAGGTTTTCCCTCCTGCAAGGTCTTTAAGATAGCCACGGTTTTCTCCGCCGTCAAGTCCTCGTGGAAGTCATCCCCAATGGCCATCATTGGAGCATTGACACATGCACCCAAACACTCGACCTCCTGCAACGTGAACATCTTGTCGGGAGTAGTTTGGCCGGGCTTGATCTTCAAGAAGTCGGTGACGGCCTTCATGATCTCGTCGGAACCACACAATTGACAGGGCGTGGTGGTGCACACCTGGAGATTATACTTGCCCATGGGCTGTCTCATGTACATGGTATAAAAGGTTGCCACTTCATAGACTCTCATTGGGGGCATGTCCAACAACTTGGCCACATAATTCATGACGGAGATGGATGTAAAGCCCAACTGACGCTGGCCCAAGTCTAATAGCGGCATGCAAGCACCTTTCTTATATTGGGGAGGGTACTTGGCGATGATCTCCTTGGCACGAGCCAAGTTTTCTTTGGTGAACTCAAAGGGGAGGTTTTGGTTGTCTTCCTTGATGTCTCTGTGCACGGCGATGATGCTGCTGTTTCTGGTGAAGGCCATTTGGCTGGGGGTCTTGGCGGAAAGACTGCCCGAAACGGCAGAAGACCCACGGAGGACACTTCTACATGAGCTGCCGTTGTGGGCTGTGATTCTGGCGGTGGTTCTGGCGAATTGGCGCAACATGATGTAGTGGTGAATGATTTTGGCGGAGCTTTTTTTGGTGCGTAATTCCAAACCGGATGCGCCCATTGGCCGTGGGACACCAGTACACCACGAAAACTACCTAACCAGTCCAATCCCTGTTGATCTTTCAGATATCAAGACCAGGTATAAGCGAATCCGTGACCCGAGTCATAGTGCAACCGGTTTTAAACAGGTCAAACCAACAACGGGCACCAAGGAAACCAGTACACCAACAGTACAAGCTGGTACCGACAGTGCACAACAGCAGTTCAAGTTGCTAACATACGGGCCTACGGAATCTAAACGGCAATATACATTAATATGGAATGCTTAAGCTCTCTTAGCAAATCTCTTTGGTCCTCTTTGCGAAGAGATGGCAACAGTTTGCAAAGGAATCTTGAAGCCCAAAGACTTGACCAAGTCGGCGGTCTCGGTGTCAACCTCCAATTGGCCGTTGGTGTGGGACAAGTCCAAAGCGGAGACCTCTGGGACGTATTGGTCCTTTCTCTCACGCTCCTCCTCTTGCAACTTGAAAGAGATACCACGGACTGGGCCCTTTTGGATTCTCTTCATCAAGTGGGTGGTGTAACCAGCGATCTTGTTTCTGAGTCTCTTGGATTGGATCTCAGCGATCTCAGAGGTCATTCTCTTGTTGGTCTCGAAGTCCAAAGTCAACTTTGGGTAGAATCTTTCAATCAAAACCTTGGAGGCTCTCTTGACAGTCTTAGTTCTAACACGACCCTGGAAGTTAGTATACGTCTATTGGACAGCAAGCCAGAAGCCAAAGAAAGACACAAGAAGACAATGAATAAGACAGGACTCAAACACTGATTACTGGGACAACATCAAGGAAAAAGAGGAAAAAGGCAGCAGAACAGACAGGGAAAAAGAACAGACATGGGATTGCAAGGAAAGACCAAGACACTCAAGGATTGCTATACTCCCCTTCGAGATCCAGAACTAGATGAAACCATATTGATATTCATCTTCCCACATCTTGATTCTGTCATTCCGTCATTCTGTCTTCAATAAGTTCATTCTATCTGATTCTGTCATGGTCTTCATTGTCTTGAGTTTATCTTTCTATCGAATTTTGGATGGATTGACATCGGACGGTTGTGTGCTTGCCATGGATAAGTTCTATGGCACCGGGAATTTCAACATACCATATTTGCTAGTTTCTGTTGTTCGGTAAGTAAGAAGGTGAGAAAGTTGCAGTGGAAAAGGCTCAGTGAGGGACGACAAAATTTTCGCGGACTGGGTGCAGGAAAAGGGCAATGGCCCGCGCACGTGAGCGTGTGACTGCGATCTACTCCTCATGAGACTTAAAATGAATTGTTGTGAAACACCATTTATGGGAATATTTTGAAGGTATTCTTGTTGGGAAATTACTGAAATATGATGGAGACTGGTAAAAGAGCTAGCAAAAAAGGAAGAGGGAGATATAGGGAAGAAATAGTGTCCCAATTGGGTAAGATCCTGCATACAGACCAGATCCAACCCGTACTGCCTTCGAAACAGATATTTTATAATGGTGGTCTTCAGTTCTACTCTTGCATTAAGATTAAGAGGTCATTGAAAGATTATTGAACTAGTTTGGAGGATCATTGAACCAGGGAATGGAATCAGGGATCTATATACAGAAACACTATAACTGAAGATATATGCATTCTAAAAGTGCATCTGAGTGGTCTGGGTATTGAATTTGGAGTTTATTGACCCAAGAAGATAACGGAGATTGGAACAACCAGGACAAAGGTGGGCTTTTTTAAAGTTCTGTCGAAAATACAGATAGGGCACTCCGTTATATGCAGTCCCTAATATATTTTCTTAAGAGGTCGATAATTTTCAAGGCATTGCTTTCAAAATGTGAATCCAGAGGGTTTTGATATCAGGAATTGTTGACAGCAATGACACTAATGTCTAACACACTAGTATGGGGATCACAGGTACCGAGACACCAACGGAAAAGGATGCAATTTTGCAGTAATTGGCATGACCAGGCCACTTTTTGAATCTGGAAAAAGCTTGCAAAGAAAGAATTGCAATAGAATTGAGCTTCAGTCAAGGCACGAAGAGATGAAGTTCCCAGCACATTGGCTGAAGGAAGAGGTATGTGACCATCTTTGAGCTTTCAGAAAAAGACACTCTATTCAGACACTCTATTCAGACACTCTATTCAGACACTCTAGTCAGACACTCTACTCAGTATACATGAGATTCTGATAAACAATCAGTGATGAACAAGTGGAATGAGATGGAAAAGTGGAGGATCTCAAAAGTCCATCACCAAGAGACCACTGATGGCGGCCAAATGACGCGTGGCCAAGATATCGTTGCCGTCGGTATTGGGAGGCACTTGTGTGGAAACACCCAGACCCCTGTCGGCCAGCGTATCGTCCAGATCGACTTGGTCATTTATGTCGGAAATGCTATCGTCGTGCACATTGTCGATGCCATCAATCATGGCTCCTCCCTCCGAAACACGGTGGTTATTGGCCCTCAAAACGGCTTCTCTGATGAAAAGTCGTATATATTCCGTGGAAAGAACAGCGGCCGTGGCCGTGATGCGTGTGGACGGCTCTTTGAATGAGTCCTCATGAAACACGCGTGCAACCACCTTCGACGAGAGCATCACCAAATCGATAATGACAAAGAACAGATAATAACTGACAGCAGAACTGACAGAATGAACAGAGCAGGTCTGACAGAGCAGAACAGACAGAATTGAACGGAACAGCTAATGACTGAGCTAACTGAACTTGAACTTGAACTTGAACTTGAACTGAGAACAGGAGATCTAATCACAGAACAGAACAGAACTAAGGACTCAAAGACTAGAAAAACAAAGACTAGGAGCTAGAACAGAACTTGAACAGAACTAAAAAGGGGATTTGGGGACCTGGTTAACTAGAGTGCTAAGAACAGGAACAGCAACAGGAAAGGGAACAGCAACTGGAGAACTAAGATCTGAATAATATAAAGCTGGACCAGTGAATATTGAACAACTATATTATTTGGATAACCGGAATAACAAAAACCAATAACTCTCTAGCTGGATACTTCTAGACCTGGATGATTCTAGAACTGGATGATTCTAGAACAGGAGAACAGGAGAACAGAGTACAGGAGAACTCTGATTCTTTATAGATGGATAACTGGATGGAAAGTCGAGATAACTCTAGAACTGAATAACTGGATAAGTTTACGTATACGTATAGGTATACCAAGATATGAGGATATGGATACAGATATGAGGATATGGATACGAGGAACTCTGCAACTGGGAACTGGAGATATTATGACCTGATATCAAATGCAGAGGTAAAGATCAAGAATGGTTATCTCTAAGAGAGGCCAGTAATTGAATGGAACAGTCACGTGGTTTTCTGTGAACTATGACCGAAGTAACCCAAGTGATCCAAGTGATTCAGTCAGGTGAACTTCAATGCAGAATTGAATCTGATCCAGTTCTTATTTGGAAGTAGTGATTGGGGAACTGGTGACCTAATTATTTGGTGGCCTGGTGGTCTGGTGGTCTGGTTATCTGGTGGTCTGGTTGAGTGTGAGGTTGGTGTGAGGTTGGTGTGAGGTTGGTGTGAGGTTGGTGTGAGGTTGTGTGGAATGCGATAAGGTGAGGAGCGCGACGCGTGGCTGCGAAAGTCTGAGGCCAAACAGTGCTGTTGAACTTGTGAGCCGTGACAAACATTGTGTGTGCAGGACACGATGACTAATACTAACGGCAGTACAGAGTGAAGACACTGAGTTGGACAGATGGGCCAGGCTCACATGTGTCTAGGAATAAAGTGTGCAGATGAAACCAGGCAGTGTGCATGGTGAGTATATTACTAAACATGCATGACACTGTATGACGTTCCGGAAGTTGCATCCGATGGACGATGATGAACCCAAGGGCTGCACCCCGTGTATAAGGAATGAGGTTAAAGGCCCGAGAACGGGATTCCAAGAATAGAAACAGTCGGGACAAACGGAAGCGTTCCGATTGGGGCTCCGGAAAGGGATGAGCTCGGGATTGAATGCAGGAATGGATTCTAAGGAGAACTATATATATCTGGGATCCCGGTCATGTTTGAAAGGGGATCAATTGTGGGAAGAGATCATGGACATCTAGTTTAGAAAGAATACAAGCGATCTAGAATGAACATTGAAGCACCATACTTGAGAGAGTTAGTGCAGGCCAACGTCATAACACTTCCCGACTATACGAAGGTTTATGGAAACGCTCAATAGGTTATGGTTCCTGGCGCCGTTATGTCGAAATTGGAACTCCATGTCTCTCTTGACCGGTATGAGAAAGCTGTAATCTTTGAAGCTGAGTTTTTGAGAGCTTTGGAGAATGTGAAAGCAGCGGAATACCTCTGGGTGTACTTTGAGGGCCCAGGCAGGGTACTTGAAATCTTCAAAGAAGGACAAGACCCGTTCTCACCCGAGGATAGAAGGTTCCTCAAGAACTCTCTTTCGAAAGTGGAAGATGAAATTGTTGATCTTGCTGAAAGGCACATGGCTAGTGCTATCTTCAGAGCAAACATGAGGACCAGATCAACCCAGCATATTAGGGACTACTTGGAAAAGAACAAACCAAGTGAGAAGAACTGGGGAGGCTATGTGTACATTGCGGAACATTGTCACAATCGTCGGGGTCAAGACTTCAGAACTTGGCACTTTGGAGGACCGAATGAAGTTACATACTTCATGTACCTCATGTACGTCATGGACGAAGGATATGACGCCGAGAATATCCGGGAACAATTTGAAAATTGTTTAAGGAGAGGAGTGGTTGCACTTCGCACCAAAGGAATGCGGGCTTCCCGTTGAAGACAACCTTTTTTTTAATAACCATTCATGCTTCTCTGAACAAATCTTTTAAGATGAGCCTTCAATTGTGTTTCATACTAACTCTGATATTCATTGCAAAATTGCTCGAGCTAAGGACCCAATGGGAGTCATTTGTTTGAGCTTCCAAGTCTTAGCTACTGTTTTCTGTGCTTTGTTTCTAAGAGCTGAACTTGAAAAAAAAAGACTGACTACTGACCACTGATTAATACCAGATACTAGAGATACTATCTCGTGTTTATATGGTAAGGCATGCAGGTTAAATGAGACTGTAATAGGGTGGTGAAACATGGATATCATAGGATGCATATTGCCATATGGAAGTCAATAACAAGAACGAGTTATGTGGATTGAGTCTCATTAGAATTGATATGGCACGATTAGTTATGGTAGTAAGTAACGATCTTGTACTCATAGTAGCATGGTTATGAGAAGTAGTAGGGGTATAATTGCAGTGAGGGGATAACACATTCAAGTATGGGAAGGTATAGAAACACAACTATAGAGGGCGATGATATTTTTTATCGTTGAGGGCATATTAATTATCGTGGTAGGGAGTAACATGAATTTAGTTGTGGAACGAGATTAGAGTGCGAGGGGGTCCTTTTATAGCCATATTTTTTTTGGCTCCAAAACAACTGCCACAAACATAAACGCGAGGCTCCCTGAAACACAAACACAAACACAAACACAAATGCGAGCGACATCATATATAAAAGGCCATTCCCACTCATTCTTAACCAACGCTTCGCAACTCAAAACACACACACACACACACATTTGCAGCATTTCGAAAATGCATCACGCTTCATTATTAAGGCCTATCATTCAAGCAACAACGCAAAGATGACACAGCAGTGGATTCTTGTATTATGGTATTTTCTGGGATCTTCAAATGTTAAATTCTGAACATTTTGCTTGTGACTCCAGAAGCATTACTAGGCCTTGTCACGTATTGCTCAAGCAACGCAGAGAGTGTAGCATTACAGTGGTAATCATTACATAAGTTTAGTTAGACTTTAATCATCCTTATCTATAGCGGTTGACAAATGAATAGTGTAGTATAGTGTAGATAGTGTAGTATAGTGTAGATAGTGTAGTATAGTGTAGATAGTGTAGTATAGTGTAGATAGTGTAGTATAGTGTAGATAGTGTAGATAGTGTAGTATATTTATTGTTCACTTAACATAATAGGGTAAAGAGTTCTCACCCACTTGGACACATCTTTCACTGGTCATTTAAAGTAAAACTTACGTATTCCTGTATATTCCTGTATATTCCTGTATACTAAATGATATGTTGAAAGGAATAGTGGATTAGATTTTGGGGAGGATTTTGGGGAGGATTTTGGCGTGGGTGTGGCGGGGTGTACGGGTGCACATAATTCTCGTGCGATCCTGCCATGGACATACCTTAAGCCCACTCCACAATTGACTGCGAGTGTCTTGTACCATTCTGTCCATCCAACCCACCCATTCATTGGTCAGCTCCAGGCTCAGACAGATTCAGACAGATCCACCACTCAGATCCAGCACTCAGATTTACGACTCAGATCCACCACTCAGATTTACGACTCAGATCCAGCACTCAGATTTACGACTCAGCTCTACCACTCAGATCCAGCACTCAGATTTACGACTCAGATCCAGCACTCAGATCCACTATACTCAGCTCCTTGATTGACTCCCTCTTACGTCAGTGAAGTCACTTCCCAAAGTCACCCCAAAAGTCACCCCAAAAGTCACCCCAAAAGTCACTTACTAGTCATTGACAAATATACTCATTCAGTCTAATACTTACTATTAAAAAGTCTACCACTTGTTATCGAAAAGTCCACCACTTTTTATTGAAAAGTCCACCACTTTTTATTGAAAAGTCCACCACTTTTTATTGAAAAGTCTACCACTTGTTATCGAAAAGTCCACCACTTGTTATCGAAAAGTCCACCACTTGTTATTGAAAAGTCCACCACTTGTTATTAAAAAGTCTACCACTTTTTATTGAAAAGTCTACCACTTGTTATTAAAAAGTCTACCACTTGTTATCGAAAAGTCTACCACTTTTTATTGAAAAGTCTACCACTTGTTATTAAAAAGTCTACCACTTGTTATCGAAAAGTCTACCACTTGTTATTGAAAAGTCTACCACTTGTTATTAAAAAGTCTACCACTTTTTATTGAAAAGTCTACCACTTGTTATTAAAAAGTCTACCACTTTTTATTGAAAAGTCTACCACTTGTTATTGAAAAGTCCACCACTTGTTATTAAAAAGTCTACCACTTTTTATTAAAAAGTCTACCACTTGTTATTGAAAAGTCTAATTTACTATTGACACCAGTTACTCATTGACTCATTGACTCATTGACTCATTGACTCATTGACCCCTGATTGATCATCAATTAATCCCAGATCTGCTACTAATAATTCACTAGTCTAACTATTATTCGACTGAATAGTTGATTTTAGTTGATTCAGATTTCTTCGCCTTTTTATAATCGGTCAGCACTCGTTAATCGGATTATTGAGACCTGCTTCTTTGGCCATCATTTAAGGTTTTGGATTACCTACTCATTCAAATACTTACTATTGGAATTCGTCCAGTGTCCATACATTACATCAGTTCCTACATCAGTTCCTACATCAGTTCCTACGTCAGTTCCTACACCAGTTCCTACATTAGTCACTAATTGATACTGCTATTCATTGAACCATTCATTGAAATAACCCAATACTTACTTCTCATATCAGTTACTCATTGGATTGTGTGCACTTACTATTGAGCGTCTGTGCAGTACTTACTATTGACAATTGAGTACTTAGTCATTGAAATACCAAGTACTCTCTATTGACCTCAGCTTAAGTACTATTCTTCACCTCAGTTCAACTGGTACTTTTGAAACCAGGTACTTTTTATTGATTCAGGTCGAGTACCTCCCTTCATCTGTTACTCATTGACAATAAGTACAGTGCTCAATCTTTGAAATCAAGTCCAGTACTCATAGAACCAGTCAAATAATTGATATTGACAACTGACAGTTCAGACTCATTCAAACACCAGTACTCATTCAAACGGCAGTACTCATTCAAACGGCAGTACTCATTCAAACACCAGTACTCATTCAAACGGCAGTACTCATTCAAACGGCAGTACTCATTCAAACGGCAGTACTCATTCAAACGGCAGTACTCATTCAAACGGCAGTACTCATTCAAACGGCAGTACTCATTCAAACGGCAGTACTCATTCAAACGGCAGTACTCATTCAAACGGCAGTACTCATTCAAACGGCAGTACTCATTCAAACGGCAGTACTCATTCAAACGGCAGTACTCATTCAAACGGCAGTACTCATTCAAACGGCAGTACTCATTCAAACGGCAGTACTCATTCAAACGGCAGTACTCATTCAAACGGCAGTACTCATTCAAACGGCAGTACTCATTCAAACGGCAGTACTCATTCAAACGGCAGTACTCATTCAAACGGCAGTACTCATTCAAACGGCAGTACTCATTCAAACGGCAGTACTCATTCAAACGGCAGTACTCATTCAAACGGCAGTACTCATTCAAACGGCAGTACTCATTCAAACGGCAGTTCTCATTCAAACACCAGTACTCATTCAAACGGCAGTACTCATTCAAACGGCAGTACTCATTCAAACGGCAGTACTCATTCAAACACCAGTACTCAATCTGACAGCCAGTACTCATTCTGACAGCCAGTACCTACCATTAGAAAAGTCAGTCCTTCATCGATATCACATCTCACTATGACTGGTGCATCGCACACTTCCTCGTTTATATCGCTTGTCAAGACCATTATCGGTGCAGGACTTTTGTCCATGCCGTTGGCGTTTCTGACCGATGGAATCTTCTTGGGAGTGGTGATTATTATGGTTGCTGCCGTTGCTGCTGGTTTCGGCCTCTTTCTCCAGGCTTATTCCAGCAGATTTGTACCCTCTAACCATGCAACTTTCTTTAACCTCTGCTCCCGGACATACCCGGGGCTTTCCGTGGCTTTTGACGTGGCCATTGCAGTACAATGCTATGGATGTGCCATTTCGTACCTTGTGTTGATTGGCGACTTGATGCCCACAGTGTTTCCTAATGTGGTTGGCTTTGAAGGTCACGTGCGCACCTTTTGGATCTTGGCTTCGGCCTTGCTTTGCGTGCCGTTATCTTTTCTCCGCAACCTTGATTCCTTGAAGTATACCTCCATCTTGGGCTTGGTGGCTATAGCTTACTTGGTGGTGTTGGTGGTGGGAGAATTTGTGGGGGACTCCGTGCCACACGAATATAGAGGTCACGTGTCCTGGGCTCCGGGCCTGTGGACTCTGGTGTGTTCCACTTTCTCCATCATTGTGTTTGCATTCACTGGTCACCAGAACATGTTCTCTATTATCAATGAGGCCCAGGATAAGTCCTTGAAACTGTTGACGGCCTTGGTGTACCTGGCGATCCTGTGTGCAGGTCTCCTCTTTTGCATTGTTGGTTTGGCCGGTTACTTGACCTTTGGCGACCTTGTGCAAGGGAATGTGATTGTTCAGTACCCCAGTCTGTGGAGGGCCACCGTTGGACGCTTGGCCATTGTGTTTATGGTGGTTTTTTCCTTCCCACTCATGATCCACCCCGCCAGAATCTCCGTCAACAATATCTTTTATTGGGTATACGGAAAAAGAGCTGGACCTAACTCCGAGTCTCGTGAATCCGCTCCTCTTTTGGCCGAAAACAGGTCAAATCCAGCGCTTTTGGAGTCAGCCACCCCTCAACTTGCGGGGTCCGAATCTGGCCTCGTGGTTCCTTTCCCCCAGAAAACTTTCTATGTCATCACTGCTGTTCTCCTTGTGGTGGGGTACACAGCTGCAGCTACAATCCAATCATTTGCCCTCGTTTTGGCCATAGTGGGAGCCACGGGTTCAACAGCCATATCGTTCATTCTCCCCGGTCTTTTCGGATATAAGCTCGCCGGAGAAGCGGGAAATAACTTGTTGAAATCGGCATCTTTAGCATTGGTCATCTGGGGTTTCCTCGTCATGGTTGTGTGTCTCTATTCCACAGTGTTATAGACAGGCAACTGACAACTCCACTGGTTGACTGCAATGATAGAACAGACAAACAGATTGAGAGAAGGAGAAGAAGAGTAATATACTATATGTATAGAAACGAAAAAATAGAGAGCAATGCAAAGCTATACTGCCCTGTTAATATTTGACAGCTCGCCACCTTCTATAGGTTGATAACTGGAAATAAAGAGGATGCGGAAAAGGGAATGTTTATCTCTTCCACTTGATTCTCTTATAAATTTCATCGATTCCCTTCTCTTCTTATTCCTGAATCCTTATTCCGTACTCTTCATTTCATAATCTTCATATTTCTCTTCTGCTTTCTCTTGCTTTATTTCTCCCTTTCATATCTCCTCTCTCCTTGGCATTTCTTCATGTTCATTTCTCGATCTTCCGTTCTGGGTCTTCATTTGACAATTTATCTAACCATTTTTCTTTTCTATTCTTAGCTTTTAGTCTTGCTTCATTCCTCCCTTTCATTTCTTCCTTTCTTCAAACCTTGTATTCTATCATGTATTTGATCCTCTGTATCTATGATTCTTTTCTTCACTTTAGATGCTAATATCTTTTCAAAGAAGAGTTCTATCTCCTTTGGTCGAAGGTCTGTGCATAAGTTGAGGAACCATTCTGAGGGACGATTCTGACGATTTCGTGGATGTGAAGGCCCTGAACCAACTAAAGCTAGGCCGGCCCAAATAAAGTCTAGACATTTGAATCTACCGTACTGTTCAAAACGGCACAAAAATAAGCCCGCCTGAAAACACACAGGAAAACCACCCAAGAAAAACACACAGGAAAAACCCAGTACAAAAAGTCAACACTCACAAAATATGCGCACTGGAAGGGGGGGGGATCCCCTCCTTATATAGTACGGGTGTGGGAGGGGGTGCGTTTTCGCAGCCACCTACGCGCAGGGTCATGCACCATGCACCATGCACCAAGTGCACCAGCCGTGTTTCATCCCCTGGGTCGCAATATATAAAGGGGCCATATTCCCCTCGAAGTGGGTCTCCAATTTTTTTTGCCTTGCTAAATCTAAACACACACATGATCATTTAGGGGAATTCAGAGCAACCATTATGGCTACAATTACGGTATCTACTGACTACTAGTGCCACACTACGGTATTGCTGACTACTATTGCTACTGACTATTACTGCAATTAAGTATTACTTTCTTTTACTACAGTTATACAACTACTGACTATTGCTACAGATATACAACTACTGAATATTACGCCATTATTTACTACTAACTGGTACTACTGGTGACTAGCTACTAGTATTAACGACTGCTACCATGATTTGAACTGCAAATACTACTCAGGTATTTGATATTTATCACTAGTATAGTACCACCATACTGACTAATACTGATAGTACTAAACACTACCAATGATGATAAATACTGCTTCTGATGTCATTACTCCTGCTGAATTCTATTGCTACTGACACTGAATACTACAGCTACTAACATATTCTGAGATATAATACTATGACTACAAATGCCATTGACTGCCATTGACTGCAAATACTACCGATGCTACTCTTTCTAAGGTGTTCAGGGATAAACTTTCCCTCAATTCTAGTGCTGCTATAAAGTAATGCCAACCACATGGGATTCACTATTACTAAGAACTAAGTTCTATTGCTATCAAAGTATCCTGGAATACATTACTACCATACTACTATTCAAAATGGTACTTCTAGGGCTGCAAACCATTACCAACATTCTGAAATGTACTGATACTAGCCACTAATGCCGATGAATAATACCTTTGCTGGCAGTGTCCCTGCTAAACCTATTGCTACCACTACGACTGCTACTAATACCGACCTTCCTGAAAGATACTACTGCTATGAATACCTGCTACTAACTCTTAGTCCTACTAATTACTACTACTACAACCAACTACATCTTCACAACTCCAAAGATATCTTGACATTTGCTACTGCTGCAAACTGTTACTACTTAGATACACTGAGATCGTCGGAGATGTACTACTGATATCTGCTACTAACTAAAGTCATACCAAACATTACAGACTACTACTAACTACTAAATACTGATACTCTTGGGGAGGTAGTTGAAGCTACACTACTGACTGTAACTAGTATAAACTACAGTTACTATTATCACACTACTACTATGAAAACGATGGTCGGAGTCATACTGCTTCTGACTATTACTAGGGTATTTTGGGATATCAACTACCAACTACCAACTACCAACCACTATGCTATCTCCTAACTTCTGCTGTTGTTACTACTGAATATTGACTATTGACTAACTAGTGACTAACTAGCTACTGACTGACTACTGACTACTGAGTATTAGATATTTTGAGACATACTACGGTGACTGCTACTAAAATATCTTGAAAAATACCATGACTACCATTAGTAGCTAATACTATGGGACTGCGACTAACTATTGCTAACCTTCTTGAGAATTAGTGATACCAACTATCACCAACAGAACTATTATTTACTACTAACAATAACAGCGTTTTCTGTCTAAAACATCTGACTACACTGTGTGACTTAATGGGCATCTCTTTTCAAATATTGGCTACCCGTGCAAGACCTAAGACTCACGTTTCCATGTGTCACAGTTGACTCCTGCCTACTACTACAACTACTACAGCTTCTAACACAGTTCCTACTGCTGGTTTCTTAATATGTGTTTTTCCTGTTAGCTGCTAACTATTACTTACTATCAACAGGTCTTGAGATACTACTACTGTCTTCTACTATTGTCTACTGACGACTACTACTATTAGTAACTACTGACTACTACTACTATTAGTAACTACTGACTACTGACTACTGACTACTGATATGCTGAGAGGTACGATTCTTCCTGACTATTACTAAACGTCTCTATATCTTGACATATACTACTCATACTAACGACTACCAGTTATTCCTAATTATTGCTGACTACTACTTACCACTGCTACTAGTTTAACTAACTACGGTTAATACTGCTGTGTTTCAATTTCTTTACTGGCTATTACCACTACTGATTACTACTACTGACTAGTACTAAGACTAGTACTAAGACTAGTACTGAGACTAGTACTGAGACTAAGACTGGGACTGGGACTGAGACTGGGACTGAGACTGACTACCATACCACAGTTACTATTACTGATTCTTGAGTTATTCCTGCTAACTGATACCTATCATTAGCTCCTACCCTAACTACTACTAGTTACAAGGGTACTTGAGATTTGGTACTGTTACTGACTACCACTGACTACTGACTACTACTAACTATTACTGGCCTTCCTGGATTTACTACTACTGATTACTACTACAGACTACAGACTACAGACGACTACAACTGACCACTAACCACTGACTACTTTTACTCAACACTGAACATTAGGATATCAGGAGATATACTACTATTACTAAATATACTGAGTACTACTACAGACTACAGACTACCGAGACCGATACAGACTATTGAGACTGATACAGACTACTCAGACTGAGACTGGCTACTACCACTGGCTACTATTACTGACCACGACTACTGACTACTACTGTTAGCGTTCCTGGATTTACTACTAACTGCTACTTCTATTTCATTTATTATTATCTACTACTTCTGCTTCCCCTAAAACTAACTACTACTAATACTTCATTACTTGTGGTGCTGACGGACTGATACTAATGAGTAATTCGTGATCCGTGGTCTGGGTAAACTGCGGATACACAATATATACATAAGAGGAAGTACAGAAGTTCATACTATTAATGGATGCGCAAGGGGATCTTCTCCTCGGAGAGTTGCGACTCGGTGGAGTCCAGTGAAGTGTCCACCGGGGTTTCGTGGTCGGTGTCGTCTTCATCACTGCGCACATCTTCGGCGTTCTGGCCCTTGATCACCTTAAACACCACCCGGCCAATCATATACAACCAGATCAAAGATAAGATTTGCAAGCCACCCAAGAGGGCAAGGAATCCGTGAACGATCCGCGGCGTCCAGCAGATGCGGCTCTGCGAGAAGTCGAGCCCAGGCTCACACATGGTATCGGCCATCAACAGCGACGATTTGGTCCAGCTGACATAGAAGAGATAATTGTATACGCCATGACGCAATACAATCCAGGCAAGCGTGAAGAGGCCAAACATAGCGTCGCACGCGTTGGAGAACCGCAGGTACTTGAGGATCTTGGCACTGGACAACAAAATGTCCACGGAGTCCATGATGCAGGCAATCAAATTGCCGATCCGCGTGAAGTAATAGTAGTATGACCCAATCACAAGCAGGCACGTGACGATGTGGTGGCAGAACATCTGGTAGTGGTCTTTCCGTTCGGCCTCGATGTTCAACACCAACACCTGCTGCAACCAAAACGCTATCATAACCAAATAATAGGTCTTGAACAAGGGCGACAACCGGTTGTGAGGCCACCCCACGAAGATGTGTTCGATGTTGTTCCAGTACGACGAATGGTAGTAGAGATAGAAGCCGAAAATGAACGAGAATCCATAGTAAACCGCTGCCCATGACTGCTCGGCAAACCGGACCCGGGCTTTTTTCAGCTGGATCTGGAAAACCCGAAGAGCTAGCGGGTCGAAAAGATATGTCATCAATATGGCTCTCCAGAACGTGATGAGCACCACGTTGTAGGCCACGAAAAAGCCGTCGTCAGCCCCGATCCCATACTGCACCGGCTCAGGAAACGGAGGCTCCGACGGCAGCCCGGGGCCCACAATGTTACTGACAATGGTACTGGTGGAAGTGCGGTTAGTAGCCCGCTCATACCCGACGCCTCGGGGGTTTCCAGATAGAAGGTACTGCAAGTGTAAGAATTTGGACGTGACGGCATGCACCTGGGGGAATGTGTTACGGGAGACAAAGTCCACCACGTAAAGGGCCACGATTAGATTTCGGGTGATTGCTATTTGGTGCTTGTCGATGAAATTAAGGACTGAACGCATGGTGGATCAGGAAAAAGGGGGAAAACAGAAGAAAAGGATGATCTGATATTGAACAGGAAAGAAGATCTAGATCTCTGATATTGAACAGGAACGATCTGATTGGTTGGGTTAGGACCAAGTAGATCTGGATCGGTTATTGTTAGGCGGAAGGTTGGTTAGTTTGGATCACGTGGTGTTACCGGATACGGCAGTTGGAAATCAACGTTTGGTGAGAAGAAGTTTTGGGACGGATCACGTGCAGCGAACGGACGGAAGTATAATACCGATGGGAAGTGTAATACTGACGGGGAAGTCCAGGATCACAAACCAAAAAAAAAGTGTGGCCTGGTGTTTCAGCGCTGTTTCAGCTATGTTTCAGCTCCACGTATGTTGATGAGACGTGGCCGGTGATGGGATGTGAGAAGGTCAGCAGAAGGGGGGATGTTTCAGGACTGCAGAGAAGGCGTTTCAGACGTGTTTCAGCACTGTTTCACGTTATGCTGATGTCGGGGGTCTTCGCAGAAAACGCTGCAGCGGCGGGACCTGAATGATGTGCCGTGGCGGGAAAAAGAGCTGGTGGTGATTTTGAAGATTTCGTGGGTCTTAAGAAAGATTCCGCGAGTGGACTGCATATAACACAGGGGCCCACTTTTTTTCTCTTCCTAAACCATTAAAAAAAGGGAAAGGAGTAGGAAATAATAGGTGAAACGCTTTTTTTCGCTCTGGGTATTTGAAACTATTGAAATGGGAAGGTTTTTAAAGACGGATCCTGCATATGCGCCGTTTCCTGGCTTCCGATGTGACGAGCCCGCGGCGAAGCTGATTTTCAATCCAGGATTTATGGGGATGTACGGGTGTTACTTTTTTTCCAATTTGATGTGTACGGGTTTTTGGGTAAAATATTATGTGCACTCCTCAAAGTTTGCACTGCCACGGTGCTTTTTTGGAGGGCATTGGGCGCGAAACGTTAATTGTTTCAAGAGTGCATATAGTTCGCGTATATGTAGGTCATCTGCAGGTTGTGCCATGTTTGCAGCAAACCAGGTTGAGTATATGCAGGTTGATAGTAATCAAAAAAATACAAACATACAAACAACATCAAGTATATGCTCTCTATATGCAGGACACACACATTGCAGTCAAAATTATATAGATCTATAAAGTAAACGGGGAATTGCCTATTAAGGAAGGTCCCATGGTTTATGACTCTATTGTGGTTTATCTTCCTTGGTTTAGTCTCTTTGGTTTAGTTTCTTTGGTTTAGTTTCTTTGGTTTAGCTTCTTTGGTTTAGTTTCTTTTTGGTTGGGTCAAAGACCATTATTCCTGTACACAAGCATAACAATGCTCGATAATAATGAGCGATCCTAAACAATCTACATGTCATAATATTCCACGCCATCTCCACGCAATCCACGCGATCTTCTACGGCATCTGTCAACGCACAATACTCACAACGCACAATACACAATACACAACTCACAATACACAACTCACAACTCACAATACACAACTCACAACTCACAATACACAATACACAACTCACAATACTCAATACTCAATACTCAATACTCAATACTCAATACTCAATACTCAATACTCAATACTCAATACTCAATACTCAATACTGTAGATTACTTATCTCCTCATGTACCCGTGACTCGGGTACATCAGGTGGTCCTTTCAATAACCATGGAGTACAGTCCAGAGTGACGTACTTGTTAAACATGAAGTTCATAGTCTCATCAAGATATGTGAATATCTGAGGAGTTACACGAGAGCTGTTTCTGGTGGGTCTGGGAGTAGAGGACATCTTTGTATGTTCCTCTCCGACGATATTCTGATTAGTTCATTGACACTAGGATTGGGGCAGGAGTTCCAACTTATATAGTTCGGGAACTCTGCTGAACCTTCTTCAACATCTTTCATGCTGGAGCTAAACCTTCATGAATCACCAAAGGTTAGGCGCAGCACTCTCTACTTTCTAGAAGAGTGCGCCTTCCATTTCTGGAATGATCAGTCATGCTCATTCTCAACAAATACACAATACACAGCTCACAATACACAATACATAATACATAATACATAATACATAATACACAATACACAATACACAATACACAATACTCAATACTCAATACACAATACACAATACTCATAATTCACAGTATTACAACTTACAGTATTACAACTTACAGTATTACAACTTACAGTATTACAACTTACAGTATTACAACTTACAATATTACAATACTCACACTCTAGTGCTAAGCACCAATAAAATTTTCGCCATTACAAATCTATACTCTAAATAAGACATCTTTAAAGGTTTGGCCACTTTACTTAAATTATTATACTAGTAGTATCAATGTCATCTCATGGCGATACAGTACAGTACAGTAGTAAGTCGGAGTATCACATCAGTACAGTACAGTACAGCAGAGTAAATTACTACAGTAGTATCAGTGCAGTGTTAGATCCGCGATGGGCAGGGCACTACCCGTAGAGGTACTTATGAAGCCTACGCCGTCGGATCAGACAATGGCCATTCCAGAATGCCATCTCCTCAGTCTCCATGGTTCAAATCACTAGGGTGGACTGTGAGAAACCCGAGGTACTCGGATGTGTGAAGAGTTTTCCTGCAAGCATCTACCAACAACCAGCTGAATACGTCAACTCCACCGCCAACTACTTAAGTAGTAATTTTTTTTTTTATATGCGAATACTCACAGTAAACTACCTTCATTCCGTAATCGGTCTAATTATTAATTTGGGTCCGGATCTCAATGTGGCTTTGGTTAAGATTACACGGCCTTTCAAGTACGGTTGATTTGGGATGACCGGAACTGGGGGGAAAACCGGGGGTATGCGAAAAAGACGCAACACCCGTACACCCGGAGACCTCAGCAGAAAATGGCCCCCACGCAAATGACCTTTTTTTCCAAGGGATTTGGATGAAACTTGGTTTATTGGATTCCTGGAATTCCGGAATTTGCAATGCATATTTTTGGAGCGAAAATCTTTGCTTGGTGGGCTTTTGGAAGCCCTTGGGTTGGACAATTCCGGCCGCGGCCCCCCAATTCCGGCCAAGCTCTCGCATACCATACCAGAACAAGACCAGTGCTCATAATACACATCATATAAGTATGTTATGTCAGAAGGAGTAAACAATGCAGTATGGAGTTCTATCCAATTTTAGTGCATGGGAATTTGGAAAGCCACGCACATAAGAACAACCTGCTGAATGCGTCAACTCCTCCGGCAGACTACTTAAGTAGCTCGATTCCTCCTTCCAGAACCACTCGAATACAGAATACTGTACTCTATACTATACTCTATACTCTATACTATACTCTATACTCTATACTATACTCTATACTCTATACTATACTCTATACTCTATACTATACTCTATACTATACTCTATACTCTATACTCTATACTATACTCTATCCTGTCAGATCCGTCAGATCCGTCATAGGTAGTGGCCGACGTATTGAGGAATGTTATATGTGCTCAACGCTCAACCTCCCACATCGCTACAAGGCAAGTCCCCCTTTGAAGTGGACCTCGGCTACGTCCCCCGCCATTACATTTCGATTTCCCAGTTCCAATCCAATCACTCCACCGCGGTTCCGTGGACATCACCGAAACCCTCCACAGAAGCCTCACAGAAGCCTCACAGAAGCCTCACAGCAGCTCTCGCTACTCACCAAGCTTCCTTCGACAAAGCGAAAACCTATTTTGACAACAAACACAAGGACCTCAAGTTCCAGGCAGGTCAAAAGCTTATGTCGATCCCAACTGTCTCGCCGGTTTCCGGATGGACGAAATTGCCGACTCGCACCAAAAGTCCGGTCCAAGTTCGCCGGGGCCTACGAGCTTGCTAAAGTCGAGTCACCAGTCAAGTACCGACTCGCCATGCCCACGCAATACAAAGCCAGCACGGTGTTCCATATCAGCCAACCACGCCCACAAAAGGAAATCCCCGAAGAACACTTCACTCCACTACCAACCGACGTCCGGTTCAAACGGTACAAAGACGGGTCCGAGCTCGTTGAAGTGGAGGAAATTCTCGGCCATAACAAAATTAGCCGGGGCTATCTTTCAAAATTAGCCGGGGCTATCTTTCAAAATTAGCCGGGGCTATCTTTTATCGGTACGTTGCAGACGTACCTCCGAGCAGCCCCAAGGCGAGTTCATCAAAGTGAGAGCTGGAAGTTTGAAATCAACCGCACCTCACCTCTATCAGGCATATGCGCAAAAACATGGCCCCTGCGAAGCGGGGGATGATTAATCCCGGCGTAGCCGGAGATAAGTTCCAATTTTTCTCATTTACTATATTTATCTTTAAAAGATCTGATCATAATCTTTTATATGCCGGTATTAATTTACTACAGTGAAAAGAGTTACATAATTTAGATACATACCTTTATAATATAATTTTACTTTATGGGTAGTTTCTGTATTTATAAATTTATTATATAGCTAATTTAATCCACCAAATTTTATACCTATTTATATATTTCGTGGTATTATATTTTTATATTATATATTAGCATTATCTATATTTAAAAATAGATATCCAGATAATTTCCCCCGGGGGGATAATTATAAAGAAATACCAATAATAAAAAATAAAACAGTATATAATTACTTGAATGAGGCTTTCTTTGGTGGTTATACTCAAGTATTTAAACCTTATGAAGAGAATATAAATTATTATGATATAAATTCACATTATCCAGCTTGTGCATTAGATGAAATACCTACTGGTGAATATTTCTTCACTACATTTCCTAAAATTCCATATGAAAATAAGCCAGTTAATTATATGGGAGTTTATTCTGCTTTAGTACATATTCCAAATACTGAGAAATATCCTATATTACCAGTAAGAATAGATAATAAAGTTATATATCCGGTAGGTACAATATATGGTTCTTGAACTAATCTAGAACTAGATTATGCTCTAGAAAGAGGTTATAAAATTACTATATTTAGTGCTATATTATTTCAATCTAAATCATCAGATCTTTTTAAAGATTATATAGATGAAATGTACAATAATAAAAAATTAAGTACTGGATTTGAACGTTCATTATATAAATCTTTATTAAATAACTTAATAGGTAGATTTGGATTAAGAATGACAAAGGATGTAACATTATTATTGAATAATAATGATTATAATAAAATATTAATAGGACATAAAATATTTTATACTAAACAGATTAAGAATAGTGATAATGCCCGCAGCAAAGCTGCGGTCAGATAACCTATACACATTACTTTTTTCTACTATCTATATTATAATACTCCCGATGGGTAAACGAACATTAAGCCCGGTGTAGTCTGGATAAATTATTAGATGATTATTAAAACTAAAATGATGTTATAGTTTAATAATAATATAAAAAATTACTACGAAGGTAAAAAACTTACTCATGGGAGAACTTTTATAGAGTATAGAGTATAAAATTTCTCCCTACAAATATACTTATCATTATATCCACCGAAGGCAGGATATATTTATAAATGTATAATATAGGCCGGGTGCATATTATTTATTTTATTATATAATTCAGGTTTAATTGCGACCTAGCTAAACTTAAATAATTATCTATAACTATATCGGGGGGATATCCATAACTATATTTATATCTATTTTTTTGGACATATTTTATCTTATGACTTTAACCTAAGACGGGCATTTTTTATTACTTCCATATTTTACTATATAAAATACAGTGTTATTCGAAACGATTCAGACCAGCGCGACAAAATGATTCAAACTAGCGCGACAAAATGTTTCAAACCACCACAACAAAAT